>JAJKKK010000133.1:0-42829 GCA_022432375.1 Nemania sp. FL0031 | reverse complement strand
AAATAAAAAATAAAACTAAAATTTTTTAAAAAGCAGTTTTTTAAAAAGCATTTAATATATTTTTAAAATTTTTTTATAAACAAAAAAAACAATAATATTAGCGTTATTATTTTTGTTTAGTTTTATATATATTAATAAAAAAACTTAATATAGTAAACTAATATATATAATATTTAAATAGTTTATAAAATTTTTTAATTTTTCGATTAAATTAAAAATATTTTTAATTTTTAATATAGCTTTTAAAAAATTTGCTTAATAAAATAATATAACTATATAATTTATATTGTAAGCTAATTTAACTTATAATTTTGCTTACTAAAAGCTATATATAATATTATTAATAACATAAAATATATTATTAACAATATATTTTTAATATAATAATAAAGTTTTTGCAATTTTTTATAGCACTATTAGTGCTTTAAAAAAAGTTAAATAAAAAAAAAAAATAAAAAAAAAAGTTTATATTTTAGTTATATTTTAATATATTATAGCTATATTTTAATACATGCTAGCTATATTTTAGTATATATTAATTATATTTTAATATATTTTAATTATTTTATATTATTTTAATATTTATTTTACTATTATTTTAATGTTTAGTTTATTATTATTTTAATATATTTTAATATATATTTTATGCTTATTTTAGCCGGCTATAGCTACTAAAACTATTAAAAATAATTTGCTATTAAAATTATAAAAAAAAAAAAAAGCGTAAAAAAAATAAAAAAACATAAAAATAAAAGCTTTTTTGCTTTTAGCTATAAAAGCTTTTAGTATTATTTAGTTAATATTAGCTTTAAAAAGTTTAATATTTTAATTTATATTTAAATATTTTTATAATAATTAAAACTATTTAAATTTAAATATTATTATTTTTTAAGCTAAACTATTAAAAGTTAAAATAAAATTATAAATATTAAAACTATTTAAAAGTTTATATTAATATTTATTTAAAGCTTATTAAACAATAATAGTTTAATTAAAATTATAATAAATAATAATTAAAGTTTAAATTATTTTAGCTATATTATTAAAAAATTATAAAATTAACTAATATTAAGTTTTAATTAATTAAAAAGTTTTTTTTTTTAGTTATAATAATAAATATTTTATTTAGCTTTTTTTATTATAAAATATTAGTTTGTTTTTTTTAAACTTATTTATTAGTTTATATACTTAAATATTAAATTTATTTTTATTGTTATTAAACTTATTTAATAGTTAAACTTTAAGTTTATTGCTATTTAAAATAATATATAAAAAAAAAATTATATTATAAAAAGCTTTATAATATATTTATAAGCTATATATAATAAAAACCATTTAAACTTAAGCTTTTTTTAAGTTTTTAAAAAAAATAATAAATGCTAATTGCTTTATTATAGCGCTTTATATAAAAAACAAATAGTTAAAAGTGTTTTTTTGCGCCCTGTAGGTTAATTAACATACTAATATTTTGCTAGCTATTGGCAGCTTATATTTCTACATTAGCGGCCTGTTTGCAGCTATGTTATGCTTAGTAAAGCAATTAGTAAAGCAATAAAGTGGCTAATATATAATAATTTAGTTGTTAATAGCTATATATATTGCTAAAAGCTATATTAATAGCTATTAATAACTATATGTAGCTTTATTAAACTTATTTAAATGTTTGGTTTTAAATTTTGCTTTATTTTTATATTATTAGTATTATTTATTTTTATAAATTTTTAATAACTAAAATATTTATTATATAGCTATTTTTTTAATGTAAAAAATAATATTAATGTTTTTTAAAAATATATTATTTATATATTTTTTAAAAGCAAAAGTTTATTAGTTTAATATTTTATATAGTTTTTAAATTTTTTATTATAAAATAAACAACTTTATTTTAAAGCTAGTTAGTTTTTTATTTATATTAACTATTAGCTAAATAATAGTTTAAGTTATTATATTATTTTTATTAGTTAATTTTAATAAAATATTTTTTTTAAATTGTTTTATTTTAAAGTTATTATTAATAATATTAATTTAAACTTTTTTATTTTTATTATAAAAAAATTAAAGCTTTATAAAACTTTTTTTTTTTAGTTTTAATAAAAGCAAATAAATTATTACCTACTTAAGCAAGTGGTTAAACTGCAACTAAATAACTAAGCCTAGCTTGGTACGCAGGCTAAAATAGTAAAGGATAACCTTTTTTTGCTGCAAAAAAAAGCAAGCTATATAAGCTACTTATAGTTTACTATCTTTTCTTTTTATTATTTTCAACTTTATTACTGTATACTTTATTACTATATATTAACAATTATAAACAGCTGCTAAGCAGCTATTAGTATAGCTTTTTAGTAAAATATATAGCTGCTAATAACTAACTTATTATGTTTAGCTATTTTACTGCTTTGCTAATTGTTTTGTTAGGCATAATACTGCTATAAACAAGCTGCTAATATAAAAATATAAGCTGCTAACAGCTAATATAAATTAGTATATTATTTAATATGTAAAACGCAAAAAAAACTTTTTAACTATTTGTTTTTTATATATAAAGCACTATAATAAAGCAATTAAACTTTACTACTTTTTTTAAAAAACCTAAAAAAAGTTTTAGTTTAAGTAGTTTTTATTATATATAGCTTATAAATATGCTATAAAGCTTTTTATAATATAGTTTTTTTTCTAAGTACTACTTTAAATAGCAATAAACCTAAAGTTTATATATTAAAGCAAATAAATTATTAGCTATTTATTTAATTTATTTATAGCTATTATAAATTGTTTTTTTTATAAATAATTTAATATTAAATTATTAATGAAATATAAAGTTTAATAAAATTTAAAGTTATAATTATAATTAAAATTAAAATTATAGTTATTAAAATAAAAATTATAATTATAGTTAAATTAAAGTTATAATTATTAAAATAACTAATTTATATTTTATTAGTTATATAAAATAATAAAAAATATATATTTAATTAAATATTTATTAATAAATAAATTTTAAAGCTTAAAATAATATTATAATTATTATATAATAAAATATTAATTTATTAATTTTATAAACAAAAATTTTAAACTAAAAAAAAAAAAAAATATATATATAAAAATAGCTTATAGCTATATATAAATATATATAGTTATATATATATATAATAAAATATATAAAGTTTATTAATAATATAATTATTTTATTATTTTTTTATTATATATATAATTATATTATAGTTTTTTATTATAGTTTAATTTTTATTAAAACATTAAATATATAATGCTTGCTTTTTTTTTTATACCTAGTTATTTTTATATAATAAAGTTAGTTATAAATATATAATTATTATTATATAGTTATTTATATAAATAATATAAATATAATATAAATTTTTAATAACTTTAAATATTAAGCTTATCGTAAAAAAAATACTATTTATAACTTTATTAAAACTATTTTATATAGCTATTTATATAACAAATATAGCTTTAAACTTTTAGTATATATATTAAGCTAAACTTTTTTTATTATATGTTTAATTGCTAAACTTTAACTAAAAAAATAGCAAAAAAGTAGCTATTTTAAGCTTGCTAACTAAACTTTATTTAATATGTTATATATATTTAAATTATAGCTTATAGTTAAATATATATATAAATAAAAATATTAACTATAAAAATAAAAAATAAATAAAAGCTTTACTTATAAAGCAGTTATTTTTTTTACTTTTTATTATTGCTATTATAATACTTTTATTACTATTATATTTTTTATAATAATATTATTATTATTATTAACAACTAAAATGTTTAAATTTAATAATTATAATAAAGCTTAAAAATATAGCTTTAGCTATAGCTATTTTTAAACTACTAAAAGTAGTTAAAAAACTAAGCTTATAAAATTTAAATAATTTTAACTATAATTATAAAATTTATTTTATTTTAATATATAACTTTATATATTTAAACAATTATTAGTATTTAGCAATTTTTAAAACTATAAAAAAGTATAAAATATAGTTAAAACAAATAAATAAAACTAGCATTAATATTATAAAAATTAAAAAAAAAATTTTTATTAAAACATTTTAAAAAATTAACTAGTATATAAATTTAAAATATAGTTAAATATAGTTAACTTATTATATAATATTAAGCTAAATAGCTTTAGTAAGCTAAATAGCTTAATAAATTTTAATAATTTGCTTATAGCTTAAAATAAAAGCATAATAAAAATATTTTTATAGCTATTATTTAAAGCTTAATTAAAAAATATTATTGTTATACAAACAAAAAAATACAGGTTTAATATTAAAAAAAAAAGCTATTTTTAGCATTTTAGCTTTTTATATAAAAAAAAAGCATTAAAAACGTTATTAAAAGCATAAACTAACTAGCTAACTAATAAATTGCGGCTTAATAAAAAGTTTAATAGGTTAGTTAATTAGCAATAAACATTTAATTATATTATAATATATAAAACATAAATTATTAAATAACTATAAATAAGCTAAAGCTTATATATATAATTATATAATTTGCTAAATATAAATTTATTTTAAATTATTATAATTATAAATTATATATTATTAATAAATATATATTTTAAGTTTATTTTAATAATAAATATTTATATTGTTTTAAATATAATAAATAATATTTTTTTATAAATATTTTTTATAATTATATATTTAAAAAGCATAAAAAAAATATAAAAACAAATAATAATAATAATAATAATAATAAAAATAATATAAATTTTAAATATAATTAAAATAATATTAAAAAAAATATAAATAAAATTAAAAATAATAATAATAATAATAATAATAATAATAATAATAATAATAAAAATAAAAATAAAAATAATAATAAAGCTAAAAATAATAAAAATAAGTTTAAAAATAACAAAAATATATTATATATATTAATAATTTAATAATATATAAAATATTAATTATAAATATAAATATTATTAATTTTTTAAAATATATTAAAAAAAAAAAAATTTAATTTATTTAAATAAATTTAAAGTTTTATATTTATATTATTAGCTATAAAACTAATTAATATAAATAAAAAAAATTTAAAAAAAGCTTTATTTAATTTTTATTTAATTATATTTAAAAATAAATTTTATTATTTTTATTTAGCAAATTTTATTATATAAGCTTTAAAAAATTATAATTAGCTAATATTTAAAATTTTTAAAAAAAACTAAAAAATATATATATATAATTTTTAAAACCTATTTAGTTTTATTAAAAAAAAAAAAAAAAAAAACTTTTATATAATTAATTTTTTAATATTATATTAATTATTTTTTTTTATAATATTTTTAATAAAATCTTTTATAAATTATTAATTATTTTTGCTTTAAATAATAAGTTTTTTATTATTTTATAAACATTTTTAATTAATATTAAAAAAAAAATTTAATTTAAAAATATTATTATTAGTTTTTTTTTTTTATTTTTTTTATATAAAAACTTAATTTATTAAACTTTATATAAAAATTTAATTTATTAAACTATAATAATTTATTAAGTTAAAAATAAAACTTTATATATATTTAATTTATTTTTTAATTTAATTTATTATTATAAAATTTTTATTAAGTTTTAAAAAATATAAAATTATATATTTAAGCTTAATAATAATTTAAAACTTTTAAAACTTTATATTACTTTATTTATTAAATAAATTAATAATTAAAAATATTATTAATAATATATATATATTATATATTTTATTTTTTATAAAAGTTAATAGTTTTTAGTTATATTTAATTAATTAAACTAGCTTAAAAAATTATATAAAAATATAATAAATATTTTTAAATTTATTATTAAAAAATAACTTTTTAATATTAAAATAAATAGCTTTTTATTAAACGTTTAATATAAACTTAATAATAATAAAAACGTTAAAAAAAATATTATAAAAAACAATATTATTAAAATTTTAAACTTAATAATTAAATATTTAATTAAAAAAAAAAAGCTAAAATAAACTTATAATAATTTTAAAATATAGTTTATTTTTTAAGCTTTTTTATAAAAAAATAACTATAAAATAATTTAATTAATTATTAATAAATAAATTATTAATAAATAAAATATTATAAATAAATAAATTATAAATAATTAAAATATTTTAAAATTTTATTTTAATTAGCAAAAAAAAACAAAAAAATAAAAGCTTATTAATAATAAAAAAAAAAAAAAAAGCTTATTAATAATAAAAAAAAAAAATAAAAAAAATAAAAAAAAAACAAAAAAAGCTATTAAGTTTTTATAAAAAATATTAATTGTTTTTTTTTTAAATAATATAAAACAAGCTAAAAAAAAACCTAAAAAAAACAAAATAAAAAATAAAAAACTAAAATAAATAATAATAAAGTTAATATTAATATTAAAAGTTTAATTTATTAATTTATAAATTAATTATTAAATTAATTAATTAATTATTAAATTAATTAATTAATTATTAAATTAATTAATTATTAAATTAATTAATTAATTATTAAATTAATTAATTATTAAATTAATTTTTATAAAAATATAAAATTAAATTAATAAAATTAACTTTAATAATATTTAAATAATTTTATAAAATATTTTATTTATATATATAAATTTTTTAAAAAGCTAATTATTTAATTTTATTAATTATTAAATTTATTTTAATTTATTTATATATAATATTAATTTTTAGCTTTAATTTTAGTTAAAAGCTTAATTATTATTATAATATATATATTTTGTTTTTTAACTTTTTTTAACTTTTTTTTTATATAAAACTTTTAAATAGCTAAAAAAATAACGTTAATTAAGCTTTTAAATTATAATTAAAATTAACTTTAAATTATTTTATTAAACTAAATTAATTAATTAATTATTAAATTAATTAGCTAATTATTAAATTAGTTAATTATTAAATTAACTAATTATTAAATTAATTAATTATTAAATTAATTAATTATTAAACTAACTATTAAATTAATTATTAATTAAATTAAATTAATTATTAAATTAATTTTTATAAAAATATAAAGTTAAATAAATTATATAAAAAATAAATAATTAATATATTTTTTAATAAAATTAACTTTAATAATATTTAAATAATTTTATAAAATATTATATTATATAAAAAAAAAATTAAAATAAAAAATTTTTTTAAAAAGTTAATTATTTAATTTTATTAATTACTAGATTTTTTATTATAGTTTAATTTTTATTAAAACATTAAATGTATAACGCTTGCTTTTTTTTTATACCTAGTTATTTTTATATAATAAAGTTAGTTATAAATATATAGTTATTGCTATATAATTATTTTATTATATAAATAACATAAATATAATATAAATTTTTAATAACTTTAAATATTAAGCCTACCGCAAAAAAAATGCTATTTATAACTTTACCAAAACTATTTTATATAGCTATTATAATAAGCATAGCTTTAAACTTCTAGCTGTAGTATAAGTAAGTTTATTATACTAAAGCAAAACGTTAAAGTTAATATAAAAATAAACTTAGCGTATATGTTAAGCTAAACTTTTTTTTATTATAAATTGCTAGCAATATATAAAAAAAAAAACTAATATGCTTAATTGCTAAATTTTAGCTAAAAAAATAGCAAAAAAATAGCTGTTTTAAGCTTGCTAACTAAACTTTATTTAATATGCTATATATATTTAAATTTAAATAAAAATGCTAATTATAAAAATAAAAAATAAACAAAAAGCTTTATTTATAAAGTAGTTATTTTTTTTATTTTTTATTGCTATTGTTATAACTATACTTTTATTATTATTATATATTTTATAATAATATTACTATTACTATTAATAACTATAGTAAGCTTTTAAAACAAAGCTTTAGTTAAAACTATTTTTAAATTGCTAAAAGCAATTAAAAATTTTAATATTTAAAATATTAATAAGTTTAATAATATTTATAAATGCTATTTTATAATTATTTATTTTTTTATATATTTAAATAATTGTTAATATTTAAAATTTTATAAGGCTATAATAAAAACTAAAATAAACTAAAGCAAAATAAACTAATATAAAACTAAAAATATTAAAAAAAAAGTTTTTATTAAAGCATTTTAAAAAATTAACAAATATATAAATTTAAAGCATAATTAAGTGCTAATGCTACGGTTGACTTGTTATATAGCGGTAGGCTAAATAGCTTAATAGGTTTTAGTAATTTGTTTGCAGCTTAAAATAAAAGCGCAATAAAGGCATTTTTGTAGCTGTTGTTAACTGTTTAAGGCTTGATTAAAAAGTATTATTGCAAATAAAAAGATATAGGTTTAGTATTAAAAAAAAAAGCTATTTTTAGTGTTTTAGCTTTTTAACTAACAAATTATAGCTTAATAGAAAGCTTAGTAGGTTGGTTAGTTAGCAATAAACATTTAATTGTACTATAGTATATAAAATATAAATTATTAAATAACTATAAATAGGCTAAAGCTTATTAATTATTAGATTTATTTTAATTTATTTATATATAATAATTAATTAATTATTAAATTAATTAATTAATTATTAAATTAATTATTTATTATATTAATTATTAAATTATTTAATTATTAAATTAATTATTTATTAAACTAATTAACTATTAAACTAATTAATTATTAAATTAATTAATTATTAAATTAATTAATTATTAAATTAATTAATTAATTATTATATTAATTGTTTATTAAATTAATTATTAAATTATTTAATTATTAAACTAATTAATTATTAAACTAATTAATTATTAAATTAATTATTTATTAAATAACTTAATAATTTAATTTAATTAATTTAATTATAGTTTTTTATTTTATATTAATTTTTTATATTAACTTTTTATATTAATTAATTATATTAATTAATTAATTAAATAAATAAACTAAATAAATAAACTAATTAATTAAACTAATAAAAAAATAATAAAAGCTAAACTTTTAATATTAATTTTATTTAATTAAATAATTAGTTTTTAAAAAATCTTTATTATTATAGTTTAATTTTTATTAAAACGTTGAATGCGTAATATTTGTTTTTTTTTTGTACCTAGTTATTTTTATATAATAAAGTTGGTTATAAATATATAGTTATTGTTATATAGTTAAAAAATGTTTATTATTAATTAATAATAAAAGCTAAGCTTATTTTTAAATATTTATTTATTAATAACTATTTTTAAAAATTTTAAACTTTTTTTTTTTTTTTAATATTAAATATAAAATTAAAATAATTTTTATATTTTATTTATTTATATATTAATTATATATAGTTTAAATTATTAAGTTTAATTAAAATAAAATTTTAAATTATTAATAATAAAATAAAAGTAAATTTTAATTTATATATTTTTTAAAAAAATTATATAATATTATTAAATTAAAACTATATTTTATTTTTAATATAATTTATACTTTAAAAATTATAAGCTTTAGCTTATTTATAGTTATTTAGTAATTTGTATTTTATATACTATAGTATAATTAAATGTTTATTGTTAACTAACTAATTTAAACTTTAAGCTAAGCTTTTTATTAAGCTATAATTTGTTAATTAGCTACTAATAACGCTTTTAATGCTTTTTTTTTTATATAAATATAATAAAAGCTAAAACGCTAAAAATAGCTTTTTTTTTTAATACTAAACCTATATTTTTTTATTTGCATAACAATAATATTTTTTAATTAAGCTTTAAATAGCAGCTATAAAAATGCTTTTATTACACTTTTATTTTAAGCTATAAGCAAATTACTAAAACTTATTAAGCTATTTAGCTTATTAAAGCTATTTAGCTTGCTAAAGCTATTTAGCTTACTGTTATATAACAAATTAACCGCGCTTAATTATATTTTAGATTTATATACTAGTTAATTTTTTAAAGTGTTTTAATAAAAACTTTTTTTTTAACTTTTATAATATTAATATTAGTTTTGTTTATTTGTTTTAATTATATTTTATACTTTTTTATAGCTTTAAAAATTATTAAATACTAATAATTGTTTAAATATATAAAATTATATATTAAAATAAAATAAATTTTATAGTTATAATTAAAGTTATTTAAGTTTTATAAGTTTAGTTTTTTAATTGTTTTTAATAGTTTAAAAATAACTATAACTAAAGTTATATTTTTAAGCTTTACTATAATATATTATTAAGTTTAAATACTTTAGTTATTAATAGTAGTAATAATATTATTATAAAAAATATAATAATAATAAAAGTATTATAATAGTAGCAATAAAAAATAAAAAAAATAACTGCTTTATAAATAAAGCTTTTGTTTACTTTTTATTTTTATAGTATTTTTATTTAAATTTAAGTATATATAGTATATTAAATAAAGTTTAGTTAACAAGCTTAAAACAGCTACTTTTTTAATACTTTTTTAGCTAAAGTTTAACAATTAAATATATAATAAAAAAAAGTTTAGCTTAGTATATACGCTAAAAGTTTAAAGCTATATTTGTTATATAAATAGCTATATAAAATAGTTTTAATAAAGTTATTAAAAATTTATATTATATTTGTATTATTTATATAGTAAAATAACTATATAGTAATAATTATATATTTATAACCGACTTTATTATATAAAAATAACTAGGTGTAAAAAAAAAGCAAACGTTATATATTTAACGTTTTAATAAAAATTAAACTATAACTATAATATTTTAAAAATTATATTATTAAAACTAATAATTATTTATTATTTTTAAAAAAATAAGTTTATATTTATTTTATTTATAGTTAATATATAATTATATTTATATTATTTTTTACTATATTTAATATAATAATAATAAAGCAAATTTATTTTTATTTTATAAAAGCAAAAAAAATATTTAATTTTAGCTTTTATTACTTTTTTATTTTTTATAAGCTTTTTAAAATATATTTATTTTAGCTATTTTATAAAAGTTAAAAAAAAAATATATATATATATATATATATAAAGCAAATATACTACAAAGCAAATATACTGCAAAGCAATACACTGCAAAGCTTTTAAAACTAACTCCTAAAACAGGTCTCTAGAGCTAAGATCCTTCCAAAATAGGAAATCGTTAACTCCAAAAGTTGCGCCGGTCTGCGCCGGCGCATCCAATTAGGGCCCCGAGTCCCGAGCGTCGAGCTTCATAGGTGGCAATTTACCGGGGGGCAATAAGGGAAGAGAGTGAATCGCCGACGGCGGCTGAGCAGGATTGATGAGTGGCTTGCGCCCAGAGTAACCTGCCGAAGTCGCATCGACACACCCACCCGCCGGAGAGGCGCTTGCAAATTCGCGTCTCTGTGTTGCCGAGCGATAGCGCATGAATGTGCGAAATTGCCACTGCTACCGTACTCCAAGATGTTTGTTGTTGCTGAAGCCATGCTTATCATACATACCCTAATACCTACCTTTACACCACCTACCTACATGAACATGAACTTCAATTGCATCGGCGCTTCTTTAGTGTTTGTCTCATCGAGCCCCTATTTGTTCGTTAGGACAGAATGAAGCGCTGTGGCTTATATGAACTTGAAAGATAGATAGGGGGTCTATCTAATTTATCTACAGTTAGGTATTTACGTCGGGACTAAATTGGTAAGCTGCCTTGAGTACCCTAACTATCCCGATAAGGAATCGAGAATGCGGGGGTTTAATGGAGACCAATTAGGAATAGTTCTATACTAAAAATGCTACCCACCAATGAAGTCGGCACTTTGCTCGTGCTTAACGGATGGCGTCACTCTGCGTTTGTACTTTATTTTACCAATATTTTTTAGCATCCAATAGTCCTTGATTCTGTCCTTGGTATATCAATATTGACTATCTTCTTGCCTAGCGACCTCGTATGGCCAGAGGATCAACATCCCAACAATGTCCTATGCTCGCTAAAGAATCTTCAGCTATACCTCGTCTCACAATGTCGAAGGGCACTCGTTCGTAGTATTTCCCGCTTTCCATCGGTAGACGTTAAATATAGTAACCCCCCACGATATGACGCCTTGTTGATGTTGCTGCAATGTAATACCTATACCCAATGAACAAGCTCGATTCCAGCAAAGTTGGTGTGTGCCTGTCGTGGTACAACGGACGACTGGCGCGAAGATAGCCAAGCAAAATCGGCCAAGACAGCGCAGGAGGCAACAGGAGATATCCACTACCACGATTGGTATCAGTCGAATGAAGGACAACTAACTCCAAGAATCCCATAATCAACTTATCATGGCCTATCAATAGCGTGATATGCACGACTTTTCAGCTCTCGCGGGACAGTCATGACCCGCCCCAGCCACTCCAAGAGATGCATAACTACACGAGTCCATAGCACTACTGTACTATGTAACTCCACTAACTGTACATCCCAGCCTTGTGGCTTAGTGGGCGATATGTACCGTTTCGCAGGGTCGACGCCATGTTCCGGAATCATTTCGTTACTACATGGTAGATGCTAGTATTCGGACGTTACGTCAACTCTAGCTTCGATTCGCGTCAAGACTAACAATAGTGAGGCCTCTGCTAATTTTTTTTTTCAATTAACATTAACTCTTCAGCTTGAATGGAAGAGAGAGACCTGCCTGTTTCCGCCTGGTAGCACAACATGTACACGACTAACCTCGGCCCCTACCTATAGGTACTAGGTAGGTAGACTAGTTTGGTTGTATAAACTGCTGTGGGTTCGTGTCTAGGATTGTTGACTCATAGGTATTCTGTTCCTGCAGTGTCACGGCTCATTTTTTTTTTTGGTTGCCATGTTATACATACCAATCCCTATGACAACACCTGTCTATGCCGCCCAACCCCTCTTTAGGAGACTCCAGTATGCTGCCTATTCCTAACCGGTAAAATAAATCAGATGTTGAAATAGCAGGCAAACAAACCAACGTACCCACGTCCACACCCACGCCCACTTCCCTATCGGCTAATGCGATCGTCGAAGGGCTCCGGGCTGGGGTTGATTGGCATGCTGCAGTCAGCAGCTCTACCTAGCACCAAGCCCTATGGAGAGGACCCAACTGTGGATCTGGGCAAGCAGGAAAAGCTCCCTGAAGCAGACAACATCATCCAATTCTGAGCCAACGCTGCTATACCTAGCGGCGTGGTTGCGGGGGAAGACGCCCGAGTTGCCTGGGATCATCGGTTCAGTTCGATGCTTAGTCCCGACTCTATTTATTTCCCCTGCATTGATATACGCGCCTCCCGTATCCAGGGAAATACGTAGTACAGCCAATGAAGTTTGTTAGTCAAGGATTGCACATGGGAGCTTTCCTTTCCTGGTAGGTAGGTCTAAACTGTGCCTCTGTTGGTTTCTCGGACAATTGCGAAAGAGCCTCAGTTGGCCCCTTCTTGCATAGGTATTGTATTGTCGTGTGATAAGGTTTGATAGGGCTCGAAAGGGGGGAAATTGTTGTGTCTTCCTTGTTCATTGTCCATACATACATAGCTAGGTTAGGTAGGTATTGTAGATGTTCCAAACAATCGGTAATAGTCTACTGATGACTTATTGATTATTGATCTAGGAAGAACAGGCTCGGTGTTTCATAGACCCAAAGTGCCGTTGTTGCACAGACCTTCTCCACCACAATTACCAGCAATCCACTGTAGTAGAGTCTGGCCCTGTCTCTAGACACCCTATAATCTGGACTACCTAGGCTCCCTACCTACATACATAGGTACACTAAGCTCTACTACCTCTACTCAACTTCTATTCCACTTCTAGTTCGCTGCTTGTCTTTTGGTGC
Source organism: Nemania sp. FL0031 (assembly GCA_022432375.1). NCBI lineage: Eukaryota > Fungi > Ascomycota > Sordariomycetes > Xylariales > Xylariaceae > Nemania > Nemania sp. FL0031. The sequence goes on along the minus strand of JAJKKK010000133.1, from coordinate 29,073 downwards.
GTTTTTGGTAGCCAGCTTGTCAACAACGTGACAGTTCCTGGTTCTGTAATGTTTTCTGTTTAACTGGTAGGTCAATTCCCATTCACATCCTCTTCATGCTCTCATGCAGCAAACAAAATTTATAGTGGGAAATGAAGCTAACGGTAAGCTGCTTAGGCCTGTATAGTTGTATTTTGGGCATACGGAAGTTACGACCTCGTTCTCTACGACTGTAAATTTAATGTGCAATGATAGACCACGACCTTTGAAAAACCCCATACACCAACCCATTCACTCTGCAAACAACAAACCAAGTGTCCTCCAATTCTTACTAGGTGCTCAGGCATCACTTGTCACTATACTGCACACTATCGACTAGACCTGCCTAAGCAATTATCTCAGTCACCGCTCCTCGACATAGGCAGCCAGTCCCCACCTGGACAGCTGTTTGGGTCCTGGGACAGGAGCTTCGGCCGGCGTTTTCCTATGCCCGAGTCAGTTTCTTTGAATAACGAAAAAAACAATACAGTCTGGCTATGAGTGCAGATAGGCCAACTACCAGGTACTGTACCATACTATCCCGTACCCTAGCCAACCTGTTTTCTGTTTTCTGTCACCCCATTATCCCTTCCTTAGCTAATGTCTAATGTTGTCTTGTATGTAGCTTCGGTGATCCCAACACCATCCCCCCTACACCGAAACATACACCAACATCGACCGACTTCCCCCAGCCTGCCTTTGAGACACCGAAGACAAGCCAGGGCAGCTTTGACGACTCTTCCGGTTGGACCCCACGGTTTGCCGAAGAATACTCTGTCTTCAACAACACACCCGGTAACCTGCGGGGCACATCAGGTCCCTTTCCTGAGATATCTGTCTCTACACCATACCAGCCCTCTTCCTCTGCGCACAAGAGATTGCTGTCTGCTGGAAGTGTAGCCGTTGAGATAGCATCTCATGTTAACCATTACTGCCCGACCTCAGCTCTACCTCTACCACCTGTCGACCCGTCTCATCGGCTGCCGTCGTCCCCCACCGCAGCAGCCGGTTCCTTTCCCAGCCCTGTAGAGACAGAGTATCCTGGTGATTCGCAACCGAGAGCAGGCAAGAAGGTCCGTCGTGGGACATTGGTGGGCACAAGCCCGCAAACCGTCACACCACCACCATCAGCTCGAAAGGGTGAACGGCGGTTGGCTCCGAAGCCACCGGCCAACAGTATGCAACATGAAGAATTCGAGACCGAATTTGTGGCCGGGGGCCCCCAGCAGCCACACACGCTTGGTGGCTTCGTTAGTGCCCCCATGGATATGTTCGGCATATCTTTGTCGGCCCCTGCTACGGCAACTGGGTTTGACGACACCCAGGCTTTTTGGGATCCCGGCATGAATGGAATGGATATCGACTTCTCCATGCCCGTCGCTGATTCTTTCCACGGCACCAATCACAAGCCCATGGGTTCACTAGATTGGGGCAAAGCTAATGAGATGTTCCAAGAAACGAACGTTGCCACCCTCGAAAATCAAGATATTGCACCACAGAAGAAAGAGCGCTTGCTTGCACCCAAACCAGCCCCCATGCCAAATGTAGATACGAGTATGACGGAGGCACCTATGTTTGCGCAATCCTTTCATATACCCATTGACGATCCCTTCGCACCTCTCAATTCGGTTGGCGGCGTGGATCCTGGCCTTCTGCTCACACGCCCCCCTTCATCACACATGGAGCTAGCTGCCTTTGACCCTATAGCACAGCCTCTATTGGCGAATCCATTACCATCCCCGCAGCTCCCTCCTGCACCTGCAAAAGAGCCAAAGCGCGGGCAAGTACGACGCTCTGCCAGCACACGAGAAATTAGCAAGGCTAAGAAGGATGAGGGAGCTCCAATTAGCCCTACCGGCATCCCTTCAAGTCGCCCAGGACTTCTCCGAAGTGCTAGTGAAACAAGAGGACGGAAACCTGGCAGCCGAGCCGGTGCTGCTCCCAGCCTAGCACCTGCTATTCGTAATGGCCTACTAGCAAACAATGCTCGATCAGCCTCTCAAGGCTCGCGAGCGAGTGGTCGAACATCGCCGCTTAAAATTCATCAGCGGCTTTCGAGTTTGAGTTCTATTCCGGAACACAATGGCCCCCGGACACGTACCTCGGTCCGCTTCACCATTGATTCCCGAGGTCGTGCCCATGCTGAAACGACGGTGATTGTCAACGGTGACCAACAAACACCCACTCGCAGGCAACGCCGGAGAGAGGAGAGGCGGGATGGATGGGAGTCTTCGGAGGACGAATCCTCCTCGACGGACGAGGAGCCTATCGTCATTCCAAGCAGGAGTTCTTCTTTTGCTCTCCCCCAGTCTAAAGCACCATCCTACGTTCGACCTTCCCATACATCGCAAAGGAGCTTTAGTGATCAGTCCGCAAGCAGCCTGGGGATCTACTATGCAGAACCTAGTTCTTCTCAGGGCGATGCCGACAGCGATACCGAAACAGTGATGAACGTACCAGTCAGTCGTGACAGCCGAGGCGATGCCATGAGTGAGCTACGAAAAGTACGGGAGAACCGCCAAAAGACAATGAATGCAAATAAGCGCGCCGTATCGAGCGCCCCATTTAGCATTCCCACCCCGTCAACGGACGGCGGTAATCAAATCCGGTGCATTTGCAATACCACTTTAAGCCATATCAATGGAGACAACTATATGGTGCAGTGGTAGGTACATCCTTTTCTTCGCACGACTGTTAGATGTGGTTATTGATGTGTGACTTCTAGCGAATCTTGTGAAATGTGGCTGCATGGTAAATGTATTAAAATCACTCGGCAAACGCTTCCACGAGTTTATATCTGCGCGTTTTGTGCCAACACACCCACCGCGCGTGGTCGAGGAGCGCAAAGGAACACGGGAGGACGCGCGTCAGCCACATCTCCGTTGGCTCACAAAACGGCGCGCTCATTTCGATAACGGAGGGATGGCCATAACTAACAAGCAAAGGCCAAAGACTCATTGGGTAGCGTGAGGGTACTATAGAGGCCCATAGGACCAGGGAATGGATAGATGGATGGTTCTCTTTTGTACAATGAGCAAGCAGCTGCGAGGAACTGATAGGAGCTATTCACGCATAGCTCATGATACCCTGTTACAGATGCTCGAGCAGCCAAACAGAAATAGCTAAGAAATTCAGATTCGGCAAATCGATGGTTTATGAAAATAAGAGTACACAGAGGCCGGATCCCAAAGTAAAAGAGGCATTCCTTAAAGCCTTAACTTTTCGGTGACGAACTTAAAGGCTTAAAGGCCGACCTACGATCCCTCCACGTAGTCCGTGGATACATGATAGCGCCGATCTCATGCATAAATATTTTCTATTAATTGATACACACGTGGCTTCATAGGGGCTCAGACTGAATGCGTTGGGTTGTAAGCTTTAGTACTTAGGCGTACAAAAGTCTATTCAAGGGCCACTTATCTATTCAATCCAAGGTATCCATACTTAAGACCCGTGTAAGCTATTCATAGATGCGGTTACTCGAGATCAAAAGTATGTCCACAGCTTGGAATGCTTTGACGTAGACACAACTACGGATAGAGGCGGGCAGTATGTCAATGGAAATAATGATTAATCAATTTCTCCCTCAAATTGACATAATTATGTGAATGCTTTTGACCGGCTGTAATAATTACCGATAGATCGGTGAGGACTTCAGGTCAGATTCAGGTGAAGCAGTTACACCACAGCGGGCGCCAGGGCTTTGGAGCTGCAGCCGATCTCGGATGGTGGGGCAGATCTACCGAGCCTTGCGAGCCGATTGATCGCGGGGCACTCTTTTATCGAAGCTTCAACCAGCTCCAGCTTTCGGAGCTCCTTTCCTTTTCTCCATTGATTCTTCATTGTCTTGTTTTCCCACGGATTTCTCGTAAAAGTAGTGATCCATTACCATTTAACTACACTTCCTACTTCTTTCCGAGAAATTAAACCGCTATTTACCTACATAAGAGAACCGTCACGCTCTAACACGTTCCCCCCCAGTCCCCACTATGGCGTCGTACAATATTGTCGTCTTTGGAGGCGACCACTCCGGCCCTGAGGTCGTAGCCGAAGCTGTTAAGGTTTGTGTATAACCCTATAGATAGATATTCCTATATGAACCCCTATTACCCTATAGGAACGGAATGCTAACTCAAATTAAACACAGGTTCTCAAAGCTATCGAAGCCCACAGCTCCAGTAAGGTCCAATTCAATCTACAAGACCACTTGCTTGGCGGTGTAAGTCTAATACTACTCTCCACACTCTCCATATCTCATACATACCGCGAGGAAAAGGGAAGCCCCCGAGCTAACTCCCCTCGTCCAATAATACAGTGCTCCATCGACGCCCACGGCACCCCCCTCACAGACGCGGCCCTCGAGGCCGCCAAGGCCGCGGACGCGGTGCTGCTGGGCGCGATCGGGGGCCCGAAATGGGGCACGGGGGCGGTGCGGCCGGAGCAGGGGATCCTCAAGCTGCGCAAGGAGATGGGCACGTACGGGAACCTGCGCCCGTGCTTCTTCCCCGCGCAGTCGCTGGTCGAATACTCGCCCCTGAAGGCCGAGGTCTGCCGCGACACCGACTTCACCGTGGTACGCGAGCTCACCGGCGGGATTTACTTTGGCGAGCGCAAGGAGGACGATGGGAGTGGCTACGCCATGGACACGGAGCCGTACTCGCGCGCGGAGATCGAGCGCATTACCCGCTTGGCCGCGCATCTTGCGCTGGCGCGCAGCCCGCCCGCGCCGGTGTGGAGTCTGGATAAGGCGAATGTGCTGGCGACGAGTCGGCTGTGGAGGAAGGTTGTTACGGAGGTCATGCAGAAGGAGTTCCCGCAGCTGCAGCTGCATCACCAGCTTATCGATAGCGCGGCTATGATCATGGTCAAGAATCCGCGCGGCCTCAATGGTGTGGTCGTCACGAGCAATTTGTTTGGTGACATCATTAGCGATGAGGCTAGTGTTATTCCCGGTAGCATTGGTCTCAGCCCCAGCGCGAGCTTGAGCGGCATCCCGGACGGGAAGAGCAGGTGTAATGGTATTTACGAGCCTATCCATGGTGAGTAGCTCTCTCTTCTTCCCTTCCATTCTATCATCTCACAAGAGAGTTTTCTTGAGAGACGGATAAAGAGCAATGTGCTAATTGAGAAACGCGAATAGGCTCCGCACCCGATATCTCAGGCATGGGTATCGCCAACCCTATCGGCACGATTCTGTCGGTGGCTATGATGTGCAGATACTCCCTGCGCCTGCCTAAAGAGGCCGATGCTATAGAGAAGGCTGTCCAAAATGTGCTGGATGGCGGTGTAAGAACCAAGGACCTCGGCGGCGAGTCGGGCACCAAAGAGACGGGTGACGCTATTGTGGCCGAGCTTGTCAAGATATTGAAGGCGTAGTGCCGCCGAAATCGTAAAAATCGTCAAAATTAAGAAATAAACAACAAAAGTCAGTTCTTGGGTTTAAATGTATGTACCTATTACTGTTCACTCCCATATTAGAGAGATCTCGGTGCGGAAACTAAAATACCGGGTAATCAAAATCGATGAATTATGCCTTGTGGTCATAAGTTTTGCGTGTGTGAAAGGTGAATTCATGAATTTTAGATAGCTATGCAATATCTAATATCTCCCATATCTATGGGTTTGCGCCCCAAGACAAGAATGATCCCACTAGTTCCAAAGGGACATGTTCTAAGGATGATTCTCTTTTTTTTCTTTTTCGTATGTCCGTCGCTTCGTAAACACCAACCAGAACGCCGTCCCATGCAGTAAAAATGTGTAGGTATCTAGCCCATATGCACGGCCTCCCATGTCCTCTACAAATGGAGGGTTAATTCCTAACTCCTAATGCCAAACGCCTCAAGACAAAAACCACATCATAATATGATGCTTCTTCTTATAGCCATCTAATGTTTTTTCCTAATGGAGAAAAAAGGCTAAATAATTTTATTTCCCAGCAATACTATTCTGGGCTCCTGCAGTATTCCCATTATTTTTATTGCCGGTGCTAGTGGTGTTGGTGTTGGTAATAGAGGGACTGGTAGCAGCGACGACGCGAAGGGCGTCGTCGCGCAGCTCGGGCATGGCGGCCTCGATCTCGCCGGCGAGGACGTCGCGGAAGCTGGCGAAGGCGGACTGCTTGCCGCGCATGAGCTGGTTGCCGCGGCGCACGAGTTCCACGAACTCGCGCGTGTAGATGTCCGGGTTGCGCCCGTTGTCGACGTACTCCACCAGCTCCGGGGGGACGGCGGGAAGCGTGCGCGTGGTGGCGGTGCGGTGGATCGTCTGCAGCGAGCGCGAGAGCGCGTTGAGCTCGGCGACGAGGACGTCACGGGAGGACCGGGCGGTGCTGGAGGGGGCTGGGGAGAGGGAGGAGGATGTGGCCGTGTCGTAGGCGGTTACTTGCACCATTATGTTGTGCATGGATTGGATTGTGTCTTTGAGCTGCTCTGTTGGTGGGGGTTAGTTGGCTGCATCGGGTGTGGTGTGGTGTGGTGTAGTGTAGTGCAGAATAAGTAGGCAGGCTTACGCTCGAGGAGGTTGTAGTCTACCGGCGGCATTGGCGCCATCGTGGTGTATCTTCCGTATGTGATGTATGGATGCGTCTTTTCTTTTGAGTTGTGATGACAAGTATAAAATCAGCCTCGTTTGTTTTGCGATGTAAATATATCGACTGCTGGCTTTGTGTATGTGAAGAAGTAAGAGCTTAGGTACGGACTAAAGACGATTGACAACTTGAGCTTAGGTAGGGGATTTTGGAGTGTTGGGGGAGGGAAAGTTATTGGCCAATCAAAGAATGAAAATCCTACCCCGGATTTTCATATAGGTACCTAAGTATAGCATACTAGTGGGGCACCCTTGCGTCCCTAATATTTAGGTAGATAGATGCCAAGGACCTGACCAGATTCGATATCAGAACACAAGATTTATAGACCTAAGATCCAATTATCGAACATCATGCTCACTCGCACTGTTCTTGGTCCAAAAGAATCCGGGGGCTTTCGAGTGAAATAATAACGACGAGTGCAACAAAGTCGGGGTTAGCACCGCAGTTGCCGTCGAGGAACTACCAGAGTACGGACGACGCAGTTTTCTCTTGATGCTTGGCGCCGGTGCTTGTTACAAGATGCTGGGCTTCGGGGACCATAACGACCCGCCGGTTCAAGGCTAGTAGTGCGGCAAGACATAAGAGGATCGTAGTAGTAAACATTGTTTGGGCATACATGGTGAGTTGAATAATCATGGGTATCTATCTAGAATTTGATTGGTATCAAGGACACAGTGAGTCTATTAAATTATGACCACAGAAAGCAGAGCGGTTTAAAGAGTCGTCTGGCGTTTCTACAGGAGGCAACGGAACGTGTTATGTATCCGGTATTAGTCTACCTAGGTAGTCACGGGGTTTTTGAAGGAGGTCCGTTAAGACGACTGCACCTACTAGGGATAACATTCCGAGTCTTGACAATGCTTGAGGTTAATTAGCCGCGTGTGGGATGTTGCCAAATCAAGGAGCTTGGCCGGACGCGAAATCATATACATCTAGGTTAGCGACAGAACTTGTTTCTCTATTCCAACTACCAACAATTAACGGGAAATGATGGGTGTTTTGCGAACCATAATATATTCATTTCATGTAGCCTTCTTACTAAAAGTCCCTATCGAAACCCGTAGTTGTACTGTAGTCATTACTTATGGAAGACTACTACAGCATACCCGGCCACCTTAACTAATAACACTGTCCATAACAAGCAGCCTGTTTTTACTACTATTAAACCATTGCTGAAGCAACTAGTCATAACCCTGTATCCAGCATGCAGACGTAACGATTGTCCTAAGCAATAAGAGGCATCGTACAACATATAAGACCCAGTCTTCTCAGATGCCCAGGATCGTGGTACCCTTGATAGGAGTAGCTTCGGAGAGCCCTGTCGTGGTAGAGGTCGAGTCTTAATTAAATCTGTGGTGTAATGGTTTTCCACCACGACTATTAACGTATTGTTTGACTCTCAATAGCTCGTTCCAAGTCACGCAGTGCTGCCCTCAAAGCTTCAGGGACCCCATCTTCTACATTGTTACTTCCACGAGAGTTTTTTTCACGTCTGTTAGTTTGCCTATCCATTCGATTAGCTACCGACAATCAATGGTGCTCAAATTATATAATCGTATGAACTCACTTTGGTGTTACACGAGGGGGTAGCCCATGCTACGGTGCATCCGGATCGTTCATCACAGCAGAGGGTGGACCCTGTTGCTGTTGCTGTTCCTCTTGAATTGTTTCTTCGTACGAGGCGATTTGAAAAGCAAGCTGTCGCGCCGCGGCCTCGATCATGAGCATATATCGCGTCTTCTTATCAGCACCCCGAACCTGAGCCATGGCTTGCTCAACTGTGTACCTGACAACAGGGTCGGAAGACGCCGGGATAGACGCGAAATTGAAGGGAGCCATAGCTTGGGGTGGTGCCGGTGGTAACGGAAAGCCCATCGCATCGGCTGCCATGACCTGACCGCCATGTGCGGCAGGATTCCGGGTTTCTGTATAGTCATTTAGCATTGTAGCACTAAAACAGAGTTGGGGTAACTGTGTCGAAGACACCTACCATGGAAAGAACATCGTGCTCCCGAGGCGTTGAACCAGCAATTGGCACAACTGCCACACATCTGTCCGTCTACAACGACACACGTAGTCCAAGGCCCGTGGCCCTTATGGCAGTTCTTACACGGCATGGGCGCAGCGTCACCGGCAATGTGAGCAAATAGAGCCTCTACGTTACTGCGCCGTTGCAGATTGAGGGCCTGCTCTGGCCGGCGCTGCTGGGCAAGCCGCATGCCGGGCTCTCGGGCTAAACGCTTGGCGAGCGCACTCTCGACGACGACATTGCTGTAGCCTGAGTCTCGAGCTAGATTCTCCGTCGTGTTTGCTTCGGGCGGCGGTCCGTCCAGAGGGGGCCCGTGACCGAGATCTGGGTGGTCGTTGGGGTTGTTGACGCTGCTGGCGAGAATGCTGGCGGCAGTCAGGTCGAGCGGCTGGTGATGCTGGTGATGTTGTTGCTGCTGCTGCTGCTGCTGCTGGTGATGGACGGCAGCGGCGGCAGCAGCAGCAGCGGCAGAGGCCTCCTCATCGAAGTCGGCATGGTGCTGTGGTTGGAGGTGTTGCGCGTGTGGATGTGGGTGCTGGACCTGGTGCTGCTGGACCTGATGCTGCTGGACTTGGTGCTGTTGGACCTGGTGTTGTTGAACCGCGTGCTGCTGTTGTTGCTGCTGCTGCTGGGTGTGGTCCTGCTCGTTCTCTGCGTCGACGTCGCCGTCACCGTCCTCCTCGTCATTGCCTTCTTGTATGATAGAGTCCTCGAGGTCGGGGTCCTGGTTGGGCACGGTGTCGCCTCGGCGGATGGGAGGACGGCCGCGCGGGTTGCCGGTGGATTTGGTGATCTTGGCCGGGCGGCCGCGCGAAGGTGTAATGATGCCTTTCATCACTGCTATTTCCTGCCCGTAAGATTCGATGTCGCCTGCTGGCCTGCTGGCTGACAGTTGGTCGTCAGGTCGATGAAGGGATTTGGTAGATGGCGATAATCGCAGCTGGTCGCAGCTGCTGAGAGTCTACCTCTGTTTTCAAAATACGAGTTGGGAAAGGATTGTTGCGTGATTTGTTAGTGTGCACGCTGCAGGTGGCTGGTCTAGTCTGACTAAACTGCTTATGTGGAACAAGGCCCGTGCACGAGTCTAGGCAGACACATCTTTTATCGATAAGAATCACTACTGAGTCTATGATACAGCTTCAGCTAAGTAAGTAGACACTACATGCCACACGCCAACCGTGCTCAACAACTACTATAGTATACGAGGTAGTATAGCAATTAGGTTGTGATATTGATATTGTTGCTGAAATGGAGAAGCTCACACGATAAGCACCATAAGGGTTATTAAATCTACTATCCGTTGCACCTACCACAGTAGCAGATATCCAGACTAACTCACTCGAGAATCAAGTTCGCATCTACTAAGTAGATTGTATCTCGTCTATCTTGACATAACATAATTAAGAGTACCAACCTACCTGCCTAAGTGCCTAAGTTTTATTTTTTCCTGTATTTTTATGAATGTCATCATCCAACATGGCCTCAGTCCTCTCAATGTGTCAAAGTTAGTCAAAATCAAGTTATACATATTCCCAGCTAAATATAGAATTTGCCTTCAAATATTACGTCGCTGTGCTCAAAATTAAGCCTTACTACTCCGAGAATACCACTCTTAGTTAAGTTTGAGCTGGCGACAGTAGAGTGTAACAAAAGTCCGGAATCTACTCTAGTCACCAGCAGTTTTCTATGTATCAATGGTTCCGACGATTCGTCGACTCTTATATTATATAGCTTAGAATTCTACGCCTTGTCCCAGGCCTTCGCTCCCACTTGCTCTGCTTCTCCTATCCGCCTTCATGTTCTGGGCTTCCTGAGGTATTGTACTATTTAACGGGGAAGGCTGTATATTTGTGCCGACGCTGAAACTTTATGTAGCTTTCAAGGGCCTCAGATGCGGGTGACGCAGAGTTAAAGTTTTCGTCATCACTCATCCCGCCGCTGTCATTCAGTGTGACGCCCAAATTTGCATAGAGACTCGTTACACCTTAGTCTTGACTTAGGTGGCGGTACATTATCAAAGCTACATACATTTCCTCCTCTAAAGGGGCACTGTTAGTTTCATCCCCTCAGAAGATATCAAAAATTATCTATAAGCTAAGAATTTAGCTACAAAGTTTTGTCTATGCTTATCCTCTGTGGCGGCGAATTAAGTTCTCATGGCGGCTGCTTCATGCGCCTGTCGGGTGTCCAACTAGGTGCATAGAACACTGCATGGCCTAAGTATCATACTATGGTCTGCATAGCACTATAAAATTCACCTAAATAATCAATCAGCCTGTTTGCTTATCGTCCCTGTAGGACTAGAAGCGGCATCTCGCTTTTGACCCTGCATCTTTGCTGTTCTCCAAGCATGGTATAGAAGGTGAACAATAGGCAGCTCGACGTTCGCGGGTCTGTAATAATTGATCATATTTTCGGAAGCGAAGGGAGTCGATGAGACATGTAACGCAGCCAAACACTTGATATTTTCGGTCATTCTTTCGTAGAGTAGTAGAGACAAGCATATTGGATTAGTTATGCATCATGAAAACTCTTTTAGGAACTCTATTTTAAAAGGCGATAGGGTAGACCTCACAATAGCCCAAAGAACCAAATTTCTCCGGAGGACGCAAAAATATCAAGTATTCTTTACATCGTTAAGCCAACAGCCGAAAGACAAACATCATGAAAAGGCGCCAGCGAGAGGCCGAAAGGTCACTCCACAACCAAACCAACCAGCTACCGAAAAAGGAGGTTATTGTCGCGCTCTTCAGTTTGGCTATCCCTCTCCTTGTCGCATTCATAGACCAGAATGGGATCGGTGTGATGTTACCCACCGTCGCACGGGATCTCCACGCTGAAGGCACCATCACCTGGGCTGGGACAACGTCTCTGATCGCTAACGCGGCCTTCCAGATGCTATACGGCCGACTATCCGATATCTTTGGGCGCAAGGTCGTGTACTTAGCCGCCATTACATTCCTCTCTATCGCCGCGCTCTTGTGCGGTTTCGCTCGCGACGATGCCGTGTTCTACGGTAAATTCTTCTCCAAGGTCGCATGGGAGGGCCACAGCTAGACAGGTAGTCGCTAACCTCGCGTGTTCCAGTGTTCCGCGGCATTGCGGGTATCGGCGGTGGCGGCCTCAATAACCTCTCCATGATCATCCTCTCCGATGTCGTGACTCTACAGGAAAGAGGGTACTACCAGGGAATCCTTGGCGCATTCATCGGTCTAGGAAACGTTGTCGGCCCCTTTCTCGCAGCTGCTTTCGTCACTCACGCCACCTGGCGTGCATTCTTCTGGACCACTGCTCCTTTAGCCGCCATCCTAGGGGCGATATCATTCTATACAGTTCCTTCGAGCCCACCAACTCGAAGCTTCGAGGAAAGCATCAGGAAGATCGACTACGGTGGCGTTTTGCTTTCCACGACCGGCATAATATTACTTTTGGTTCCCATAAGTGGCGGCGGTGCCTATTTCCCATGGGCATCTCCTATGGTAATTAGTATGCTTGTGCTTGGCTCTGTTTCACTATTTCTGTTCGTCCTGTGGGAATGGAGGATAGCAAAACTGCCAATGATACCAGGTAAGAGTTGTATCCCTTTCCAAATGCTTATTACAGGAAACTAAAGTTCCTAGTACAAATATTCCGAAGTCTTGACGTATTTATTATCCTTGGGCAGAATTTTGTCCTTGGTTGTGTGTACCAGGCTCTCCTATACTACCTCCCGCTTTACCTACAGAATGCTCGACAATATTCTGTAATGCAGAGTGCAGGTGTTATTGCTGTGCCGGTCGGTTTACAGTCAGTCTCATCTGTATTATCTGGACGTTATATTTCGTGGTCCGGGCATTGGAAAGGGGTTGTATCCTTGGGGATTTGCTTGTGGACACTGTATGTGTTGGTCCCTTTGCTCCGTGGTGATTATCTGAAGATACTGACAATGCCCATTACTAGCGGCGCCGGGCTCATGCTGCTATATAGACGCGACAGTTCAATGGGAGTTATTATTGCTCCTCTCATAATTATGGGCATCGGTATAGGCTGTTTCTTCCAGCCTACGCTCACAGCCCTACAGTCTCATGCGACAAAATCGAGGCGTGCAGTCATTATTTCTAGCAGAAATTTCTTTCGCTGTGCAGGCGGTTCCGTTGGTCTCACTATTTCAGCGGCAATATTGCAGGCGGTTTTGAGGAAGAGTTTACCCACAGCATACCAGCACTTTACCAACAGTGCATATTCATTGCCCGAAGTTGAGGGCCCCGATGCTGGACCTGTACTGGATGCGTATATGGCTGGTAGTCGGGCAGTATTCATTCTTCAAGTTTCTCTCGCTGGCTTGTCTCTTCTCGGGTGCGTATTTATAACAGACCATGGCCTTCTTCCCCTCGAAGAACAGACCGAGACGATAGGGAGTGAAGAGTTGATACTTGGGCGTCATGGCTTAACCGAAAAGACTGATATTATGGACAATAGCCCTAAAGAAAGGGCGACGACTGCTGCCAGTGGAGTTGATCCGCGTCCTAGCTGGGAGTGCAATTCACCCCACTCGACGCTCTCGAATATTTAAAGATTAGAATGGAACTTCAAAGTGCCTAAGAAGACACGAAGCGGTTTCATTTGTAACAGGCGACTTAGACCATTTGCTGTATATCAGGATTACGTTTCAGGCCCAATCTCATGATTCATTACCGTCCGCACTTTGACGACTGCATCCAAGCGAGGAAGATAGAACATCAACCCAATCGAAGCCGGTACCTATGATGGTGCAGCACCTCTATTTTTATCAAACTTGCCTAACAGTATTAATTCATTCTGAATATAATAGCGTAGTCTCCTTGAGTATTTTATCGAGAAGGTATCGCCCGGTGGCTACACAGGAGACAGGTTCTGTAATAATTCGAAGTCAGGCATCCATACTAAGGAGCCCTCCGGCTGATCGATCCAGTTGGCGAGTTCCGCAACTACTTTCCAGGCATCTCCGTCATCACCTTCGGCCATGTTGTCAAACTGTTCGGTGGCAAACTCAGCATTGTTGTTTGACACATTCCTCATCTGAACCGCTGCCGTCTCAGCCAAGTTGTTGACACCGTTTTCCAACTTTTCCATGGTGGCGTTGACGAGGACCTCAAAAGCATCACGATATTTCTTTACCCATGGCGCTCTTTCTCCCATCACAAAGAGTACCAGAGAGCATGCTCGAATATCATTCGACAAGCTGTAAGACCAGATCGCATGTTGCTGTGTCCAAAGGCCATAAAGTAACGTTATCCCTGCGACGAAGACGGTTTGAACAGCGATAAATGAGTGCCCGTACTCGAGCGACTGATGCAGTTTCTTGTGTGCTTGGCAAACACCGCCAGCCGCACGAAGGCAAATCAGATAATAAGGGTCGGAGGGCGTTAATAACGGTAGAAATGGTTGTATTAGCAAACGGACAGCGCGATGATAATGGCACATTGGGTAGTTCAAGTCGACATCGCTGAAACGTTCTACAAGTGATGTTTTCCAAAACTCTAAATCTTGATAGAGCTGATTCATCTTGGAAGTGAGTGCGGATAGGGGTTTATCTGCGCGGTAGATTGAGAATTGAATGCGAGACTCAATTCGTCTCATTTTGAATAACCAGATCGCCAAGGATAGAGAGCGCCTCCTAGCCGGGCTCGCCATCTGTGGTGTTGATTCGCCCCAAGCTTCATCTTCTGGATCCAGTGGCAAATCTACGTCGATTTGTCTATCTGGTATGCTTAGTGGTCTTCCAAGGCATATCGCAATTGTTCGTTCTAATGAATAAACGCTCCAGAATAACCGCCGGCGTATTTGTATTGTGTGGAGGTCTAGAGAGCCCTCGTGTCGCTTCGTATGCAGCCCCAGATCGATACAAGTCCTCATGGCCAAGCCGATCATATACCATATGCCGTAACTAGAGCTTCGAATATGATATAAAACTAGAAGCAGCATGGCCTCTACGTTCTGGGTTGTCTTCGACTCTCGGGCCGTAAATAGATGTTGTAACGCAGTCATATAATAGTTCTTACTTCACATATTAGCTTGCTATAATAAGTCTGCGTCAATATAGTCGTCATACCTCCGGCGGGGTTGCTGTATTTCTTTCAGTAAGCTGTATCAACATTGCACCTATCGCATAAACCATGTATAATTTAAATAGCCCAAACCGCTCGGGTTTGGTAAGCTGTTGCACTGGAGTTGCGTGCAGTGTTAAGCGCTTTCCATGGAGGTCCCAGATCTCCTTTTCATCGAGGAAGGGATACCGAGTTCTATTTGCAATATGCCATTAGGAATGTGACCTTATTCGAGCGGAGAAAATGGGTTGGCGTTGAAAGAATACATTTTGAATTATTGCATTCTCTAGAAAGCAGAACAGAAGACGCTAGAATAGAGAAAGTGACTATTGAGAAGGATGATGGAGCTGGAGATACATACTGAGGCTGGTTTAAATACGTATTCAGGAGAGCAGTGCCATGTTCATCGGTGGGCGGCTCCGCGGTGCGAGCAATCATTTCTTGTCTATTGATAGCACGAGCTCCCGTACCGTCAGTAGTGCCGAGCCGAGAATCGAGAGGCAACGCCTTATTCCAGACAGTTGCTTGAACCATCTCGCCCAAGGTTAATGCCAAATTGAGGCCGGAGGACGCGCCGACGTAGGCAGGAGCCTCAATATTTCCAAGGGCAAGGAGCTCGACAGCCTCAGCAAGAACATTGTTTCTAGACTGGGTTCGTGGGCCGCTGCTTGGAGACTGGGGTAACGGCTCGGGTCCCCGCTGATGAACCTGTTCAGAAAGACGAGCTTCTAAAAGGGCCACCCGCTGCTCTAGGGCGCGAGTGTATGCTGCTGGGGGCTCGTCTTCAGAAACAGCAGATTTATCGCATTCCGTCCCTGCCTTTCTACAGTTGGAGCAAGTCGGCCATTGGTCGTCACACTATATATATACACATTACATGTCAGCACAGCCAGTCAGACAAAATATCGAGGCACACGGGCTACTAACTTTCTGCTTTCTATGTTTGCATCTCGTACAGGCCGTCCGACCTCTCTTTCGCGGATTATAGGTGCCCTTGAGGTCGGCGGGAGCAGAAGAGTTAGGCGATACACCCGATGAGGGCGCGGACATGGTGATAGGAGGGCCAATAAGTGGCTGGCTGCATGCATCAAGCCACCGATACTGGGATTGGTGCGACGGACATCCGACCAACAAGTATACCATCCCAAAGCAATCACTATTTATAGGAGTGGCACGAGGCTTTGTACTACTGGGGGCGTTGCAAGAGTGTGGCTCCGCCGAAATGTCGGTATATCGGTAGTCCGTGAGGAGTTTCGGCTATATTGTCGGAACATCCGCCACTACCTAGGTTAGGCTTAGGTAAGCTGTAACTTGTGACACGTAGGTATGTAACATGTGACATCCACCCAATCGCTCTCTCTCGCCCTTAACATTGACCGAATAACACCCTTCTTGCTAAGGATACTCACTCACGCACGTATAAGAAAAACAAATATCTAAAGCAAAGTTAAAGAGTATATTATCTAGGTACGTACTAACACAGAGCACAGCGGACAAAACAAATACGGCAAATAACTGGTACTCACAACAATAGTGACAGGCAACATCCATTTACATATATACATAATGTACGAATACAATCTCACGAGACGCAAGTTGACATGGCACGCGCCCTCAGGCCCTGATACTGCCCTGGCCTGACAAATATCCGTCAATACCTATCTAGCTGCGGCTGATAATGTTCGCCTCGTAGACACTAGTCAGCTTGCCAGTGTTCTCATTTTGAATCTGTGTGTACCAGTTAGCCGAACTGCGCGTCCCAACCACGCTCATGCTCTTGGTTTGTACACCAAGTGCACTACGTACCTCGTAACGAGGCTCCTGCATCGAGGCTTGCACATTGCGGTTTGCCTGCATTCCCGGCTCGGTGAGGACATCTAGAATTACACCAGTGCTCTCCGATGTGTTAGAGCCGGGCCCTGGAGAATAAAGCGCAGCGTTAGCGGGCGAACTCGGGTTCTTTTGACACAACACAGATCACAAATGAGGCTTGGGTTAGAGAATTCGACACTACTCACCTCCTACGGGCTTGTAACGGACAGTCTGGCCGCTCGAGTATTTTGGTGCCATAGTCACGAAGAGGGTAAAGCTCAGGGGTACAACTACTTATGGGCTTTGTGAGTCGAGATCGATTGTGAAGAAGATTTCTTGTGAAAAACCATAGTTGAACGAGCATGTAGAAGGCTCTACTTGGAATCAATATATATCCCGGCTGCGTACGCCGCCTCTCCCGAATACTGAATCATAGAGTTTCATATCAACGTCACTAACCACCGTCGGCTGCGCATAAGAGCCAAACAATTTACAACGTGAGTATTCTATCCCAAGTATACCACAAAACCCCGATTTTCCCCAGCTATCGATGGCCTATCTATGACCCAATATTCACATGCCAGCACCGTCTCCAATTTATCGCTTGTGCCATTTGTAGCCCTTATTAGAGGGGAGTCTCTGTCATGATGAAGCACATTCATCATATACATAAAAAAAATACCTTCCCAAAATCCACTTGGCCCGGATTTCCTACATCATGGGTTTGTAGTAAACAGCCTTATATACCTAAAGGTTCAAGTACGGAAGCAGTGTAATACGTCAAGAATCCACGTCAAGGTCTCAGCCTTCTATTACAGATGCCACCAGCACCTTTCTGGAGACGAGAGGGAACACCCGTCAGGATAACGTCATACGCTTCTCGATTAAGCAATCATCCCACAAAAATCATCGGTCAAACGGATGATCGAGATACTATACTAACATACCAAATATTAGTTCCAGGAGCGACAGGACGAGAGGCAGCTCGGAATAGGGGTAAACGTCGAAGGTGGGGAGGTAGTGAGAGAGGGAAAGACGATGGCCAACTAAAAGGGCATTAAAGGACCTTTGGCAAGCACTCGAGCTTCGTCCACTCCCTCATCACCAATCCACAGAGAACTGGCGCGAATGTCAAGCCAAGCGGTCACATCCCACAGCCAGTGTAAACTGAGAATCATGCGGGGTGATTCACTGATCACAGGATGAATGAATTGGGTTGAGTGATGGCCCAGACGGTCGAGTAGACGTTCATCCATTGCTTTGACGATCTATCGTATTACATGTTCCAAGTCTACCTGATTAGCCATGCCTACGTTTTGGAATGATTCGTGGAGGTCTCTCTAATTTTTGCATATCACATTTATTTTCATATCATATTAACATTTATAACTTTGAAACTTCAATTCCGAATTTTCATCATGGCATACAATCGTCCTTATCCAATAAACTCCAACTCAACATCCTCATTTCCGCATGTAATTATCCGAAACCTCCAAACGCTAAATCCGAGTCATCATAGTTATTCTATCTCAAACGTCGTTTCTTTGATGGCGAATCTTTCTTAGTCAAACGAGCTATGGCCTCGTTGATCTATTCCAACCATTGCACGAGCTCTTCGTCTGTGGCCCCCTTAAGGACTTCACGAGTTAAGTCGATACATCGAGCTCCATGCCATTTCGCCTGGCCATCCTCTCCGAGGTAAATCTTTTGGCCGAGTTGTTTTTGGCTTGGTTTGGTGTTGAGGCTTGGGAAATTCTCAGTTGAATTACAGAATTGCCTTCTGTCTCTATACGAGCCCTTTTGGCCATTGGAATGCGTGCTCTACTGTCGGAAACTTGTTGTAAATGTATACGGGAGCGGGGCAATACTGTCTAAATGGGCTCTGTGCACCGAAAAAACATACTTGAGCGGTTGCTTGTTCGTACGTAGAGGGACCTAGGTATAAGTTCTCCCCCCTCCATTCCTCTTCTCCGTCCCTCTTCTTCCTTTTCTCTCCTTCGTACGCCGCTGTCTGTCTGTCTATCTATCTACCTCACCATACATACGCACGCACACTCACACACACACATACACACCTACCTACCTACATACATACACACATACCTCGTACGTATGCCCTTGCTATCGCCCCATAAATATACTAACGTCGCAACAATAGTCGCCTCGCCGCAGCAGCCCCAATAGCCGCCGTACGACCTCGTCCCGCGCCGCCTGCCCTCGGGGGCGTGTCGTGGTTCATAATTTTGTCCGCACCGAAGACAACGGGCGGACGGAGGTGTACAGCCTCCCGACCGGAGGCGCCGTGTGCCAGGCGCTCGTACAATCCCTCTGCATGAACGTACTCGGTGGTGCATGTAAACATAGGCTCTCTGCTTTCTTGGTCGTTTGAGCGTAGAGTTTTATGTTCCTGGCTTTTCAATCTCCCCGATGTAACGGGTCAACGAGAATAATGCGCCTGTTGCAATAGGGTTTAAATAGCTTTATTTGGATCGTTATTCTATGTTTAACTGACAGAGTTAAAATGATTATTCGGGCAATATGACTTTTTCACTTAGGTCTGCTTTCTGGGTGGACTGTATATACTGTACATGCCTTTTTCACATGCAGATTATATAAGATTCTTGCCTTGACTACTCCGTCGGACTAAATGAGATCTCTGCCAAATGTCCAATCTAAAAATTCAGGTCAATAGTTTCAATAATGTGCGGACTACTTTCGTCTATTATTCGCGTTCTAGCAACAACTTGTTACACCATGCTTCCCTCGAATAAGCGCAGGGGAAAGGGCGCTATGTAAACAAGTTAATTGACAAAAAAGCCTTGCGATTAAAGCCTTGAAAAGATATCCGTAGTCATTATAATCATTGCCTTGGGCGTGCTACAACTCCTTACAGTTCACATAACAAGTTTTAGCCTACCTATATTCCGTTGTGTCTGGAGGCAGAGTTTGGTAACCTAACTCCTTAAGAAAGGATGAAGGAGTTTATACTATTTGTCTCAAGTCCGTACAACATTCCCCAGAGTCAGCCACAAGATCCTAGGAATAATATAGGCCGACGATGATCAGGAGGGAACAATAGTGGCGCCAGGATTTAGCGGAGCAGGATAGCCCTATGCAGAGATATTCATAGAGTGCGGCTGAATGGTGATGAAAAAGGCTTGCAGTAGCGATCATATGATTTGCGTAGAGGCAAAGGAATAACACGATCACTAAGCAGGTGGTAAAGTTCGAAGAATAAAAAGAGCATGGTATTCCCGGATACCTTGCAGTTGAGTTTAAATCCCCATGCTTACACTCTCCGTAGGACGATTTAACTCATTCTAGCTCTAAACTTAAGCCAACTTTGGCCAACGTTCCCTAAATACCAGATTTATCTATAGAATTGTGATCGCTAAACGCTAAACAACATAGCTCTACTTCCAATATTCCGGCATCGATATGAAAGAATCCAGCGCGGCTGAAGCTCGACAAGAAGCATCCAAACTATCGACCGACGAGAATAAGATGAGAGTTGATAAAATGACAGCATCGTCTCCTTATTTAGTACTCTGCTTCGGAATATGCAAAGTTTCGGATACAATGACACTGTCACCGCGGTTGCGCCGCGTTTTGGTGTCTACCGCAGGGCTAGGTGGTCTATCCTGTGCCTCGCGAAGAACCATGATATGGAGATACATGTGGTAATCACGGAATAGGCGGAGATATTTACAATAAAAAAGGGAGAAATTACTGAACCCACGAAAGACTAAGAGCCGGGACTGGGCTCATCTGGGGAAATGGCGCACAGTATCGACACAAAACCGTGCGCGAGAAGCCAGGAGTGCAAAAGAGCCGACTGTCAAGCCCTCTCTGATCTCCTCGATGGAGATGGCTGCGTTTCGGGGTTAAACAAAGTAGGTTAGAAGATATGGTCTCACGTTCACTCAATGGTTTTTCGACCTTGGCATCAATAAAGTGCTGCGAAGTATTGCACGGAAACGAGAAGACCTGAGGATTGAAAGAAAACTGAACGCAGATCGAACTTCCACATGCCGAGATCGAAGGGCCTTCGCAAAGACTACGGGGTCTTCGGCCCTAGATGTGCGCAAAAACGCGGCGAATATTTAGGTACGTACTATGGTGTACGCGACGATAGAATCGATGCCGGCAAGACAATGCGAAGGAGCGAACATCTTCGTTCTGTGTCATAGTTTGGGCGCCCGCTATCAGACGAGACGCCATCTTGGATATCTAACATCCTTCGAATAAACGAAGGAATACTGGGTAGGCGTCTTCATGATCGTCTAGACAACAGAGAACTGGCTGTATTACCTTTTCCATAGCCAGGGCCTTCCAAAAAGGAAGATAGAAACTAAGCGACAGAGTCCAAGGAAAGGTAGAAGCTACCTTCACTGAGAGTTGCACACGTTAGCTACTCCTGGGATTACCAGAGCGATACGAAGACTGCGTCGACTGCTTGGGATGCATGCACAGGTTGGGCTATTTCGTGTTTAAGTTCGGGGCCCATAGCTGTTCGAGCGCAGCTGAGCAACTTCACTGGAAACGCACCTTGCCGTTCTCCTGTGCGTTTACGAGGGCGCTCTACATGCTCAACCGAAGCCGGACTAGATTTTGATGCACGATCGATCCCGAATGGCGTATGAATATACTAGGCAAATGCTTGTACCCGTGTCTCTGTGCGAAATGCGGTTTCGTCGCCGATTCGTTAGGGAGCGCCATGAGCCGGGCTGCATCTCCATGTTTCCACGCTCGAAATGAGGGTTTGTGGTTCTACCTTACCTACAAATTAATTACCTGGATACTGGTAAATGGATACCAAGAGAAATGGAAGGGATTGGTTTCTTTCCTAACCCTTCTTTCCACTCGAAGGAAGTGACCCTCACGCTTGTTTGAGTGGTCTGGAAAGCAATGGAAAAAAGCTTTGCGGACTACCTCGGTAGCTATTTACGAAGTATTTGTCGGTGTATCCCTGAGTTTACTCGTGAGGTTAAGTATAGTTTTCCTCCCTTCTTTTCAAGACAGGTTTCAGATTCCCGAGACATCACAGGTCGTCTAGCAGGCGTAGGTTCCCCTTTCTATGGTCCCCTTCCATCGCTGTCTCGCGGTACCTCTAACCGCATCCTTTTATATCGTACTATAAGTGCTGTATTAAGAAGTCGTTTGGAAGGAAACAGCCAAGCAAGCTCTGGATCATGCAGCAGCCAACAGCCAAACGCTCTCTGATTGCGTCCCCGGTCTGCGGAATGAGAGATGTTCACATTCGCTGTCGCCAGAAATGCACGGCAGATCACTGTCGCAGAATCTACCGTAAACGGATAGACAGAGATTCCCACAAAGCTTGGCTGCCATGAGGGGGAGCCCGGCGCATTCTGAACCGGGGACGACCTCGAACGAAAGCGATGATGCGAAGAGTTCCAGCTTCCGAGTCTCCCGATGCCAGGCGATGCCAGATGGTGAACACACACCGGATTGCGGATACCCTGTCCGCGAACCCCCCAGTCGCATCTTTTGATAGGTTCCCAGCGGTTTGAAACCGACCCTGTGCTGGTCCTGTCATTTGCCCCATCGGCCCTAGATGAGGGCTAACTTTACGTCACACCAGCCCATCTTGGATTAGGGGGAGTCATTAAGGCAGGTACCATACTTACTATGTACTAAGTGGGTTAGCAGGTGTCTGGGTATGATAGAGGACCGACCCATCCTTGCCGTCCCGCCTCGAAAAACCGGATTCTTTCCTCCTTATACGCTATACGTGTATACCAGATATTGGAGGCCTTAGATAGGTAAGAATACGGCGGGAGAGATAAAAAAAAAAAAAAAAAGGTCCTTTTGTTTGTCAATGTGCTGGCAAAAGTGTGCGAGTAGATACATGACGACTATCATGCATGTCCTATGATTTATTGCAAGGGCAAAAACCGGTGAATAATCGGTCTAATGCTCTGAACTAACTCCCACATACAGCATACTGCATACATATCGTATCTGCGCAATACAGGCCATACCCCTGAAGTATCGCGTGAACACCGCTGCATTCGTCTCATGCCGCTGGCCGACGCCTCCGTGACGCGTTCATCAACGGGGACCAGATGAAAATAGCGTTTGACAGCATCGACCTAACGTCGTTTTCTGCTGGAAGAACCTAGTTCGTGAGGACTCTCTGCATTAGGCAGATCTATTCTCGATCTATCCCTCAACTAGTGACCTACCTACCAGCTAACCCAGACGGTCCAGAAATGACTCAATCCCAGCAAAAGATGCTCTTAATTTAAAGACGGGTCGAAAAAATGATATCCTCGAACGACTCCACCGCTAAACCGGATGTTTCAGCCTATGGAGGGGCAATCTTGTATGTAAGTTGTCTAGGGATTTTACACAGTAAAGCAGCAGCCTTGGAGCCGTGCTGTAATACGCATACATAGTGGTGCTAAAAAGGTATTATTCCCCCGAGGCACAGCAACAGCCTGGCCATCCGTCCGCTCCTTTGGTAAGGGTAAGCCTGCTATTGCACGTGTAGATTCACGGCATTATTAATCTATCAATCAATTCGAAATTTCGCATATTACAGTGGCGTCAGTCCTACATAACCATCAGATGTACAGCATACAATCACCGAGAATCCCATGAGAGAGTGAACTATCTCTCCAATCAGAGCACGTCATCGAGGCCCGGTAATATGGTGTGGTGTCCAAAGACGCTAAGAAAGCTCTGAGGGCAATATACCGTCTCATGCTCCAAATATAAGGATTGCCGGGGGTGTATATGCAACGCAACAATCCCTTCCCACACGACACCACACCAGTCTGCATCGAGACCTTGTGTGAACCCAGACCTGCTGTACCTGCATCAGGTCCCGTCGATTACTCTCCTAGCGGCAGCGTCGTAGTTGGCTTTGTCTCGGCAGCTTACCTACGAACTCGCCTACAACTCTTTCCAGCGTTCGCTCTTAGATTGGGCATGTATCTCTCCTGACTCCTGGCAAGGTAGCTAGAATCTTGGCCTGAAGGCTGAGAAGCCGAAACGTGGCCCGGGGTTTGTATCTATGTACGCATATCTGCTGTACCTATCTACCTACATACATTCAACTTATAGTATATGCGGGTCCTTAGGATCTCACCCACCAGCCTGATCGGACGAAACGGCCCAAGGCATAACGGTCATCTTATCCCCCGTTTCAACTTATTCGTACGAAATACTTGGTCACTCATACGCACATCCCAACCCATCCCCTACAGCCGATAGGATGGATATATCTTCACTTCAGGTCCCCAAGGCGGGCCGCTCGCGGTTCTCTAAAGCTCTTCCCACCCCTCCCCCTGGGTTAGATGATAGACCTCAAACGGCATTTCGGGACCTACCGGACGTGCCAGCAGCTCCGCTGCCACCTAAAAAGAACAGTATACTTATCACGCGTCCCTCTACCATAAGCCTTCGGTCAAAAGGCCTCGACTCACCTTTACCAGTTCTTCCCATAATGGCGGAAGCTCCTCGGCCCCGGGCCCAAGCTGGTCCAATTGCTCGGAAACCGGTAGCACTATTACCCACTCCTCCAAGTACCACAGAAGCCAGTACGAAGTCGAAAGCCATGAAGCGGAAGTCGTCTATCTCGAGCCTATTATCAGCGTATTCACGCAGCTCCTCAGACTGGGCTCAGATGTCATCACAAGAAAGTGACTATACAAAAGATAGTGAGCCGTCATATTCACCAGAACAAGAAGCAATGAAAAGCCTGCCGCCAGTGCCATCAAAGAAAAGCATGGAAGCAACAAACGATAGCAATAGTGATAGAACGAGCGAGGTAACGTCTTACACAATTATCGACTCTTTTCCACCTCCGCCGCCCTTGAAGGACCCGTCGCGGCCACGGCCGCGTACGCCAAGTGCTGAACGCCCAGGAGAGTCGGCGGCATCACTGTCCCCGATATCACTTAGAAGCGGGTCCCCACGATCAGGCCGAGAAATCTGGCGGAGGAGGGCATCGTCGAAATCAGATGCCAGCTTGGTCATTGCCGAGCTCAAACTACCAAGTTCAAACGGGTCTACAGCATCTACCTCAATCACGCCGGCTGGGAAGGCGGAGCCACCTTCTCTCCCTCCTCCACTACCTGCAAAAACAAAACAACCTGCCCTGCCTCTGCCTGTGCCTTCAAAACAACAACAAACCACCATTTTCCCTCCAAGAACAACTTCAGTACCTACCACACTACCCGGTAGGAACATTCGACCCGTTAAAAAAGCCGTGCCATTAGATGAAGACGCCGAGATGAAAAAGCTTCTGAAACTTTCTAAGCTCAAAGATCTTGTCCGTCGTGGCGATAGCGACGATGACGATGACGATCATGATGACCAGAAACGATCGCATTCGAAGGGCGAGCAACATGAGCTTCAAGATATGCAGAAGCAGTCAAATGTAGAGAGTAACGTTGAAGCTGATAAGCCCGAGCTTCCTGCAAAGGATGGTATCATGCAAAATAAGCAGCAACCAACAGCGGCGACAGGGGAAACAAGTCTATCACCGGGCGTACCGGCCCCACCCCCAAATGAGTCCGCAAAGGCCACAGGTACAACTATTTCGCGTCGCCCAGTTGGCGCGGTCCCTATTCGTAATGTCAGCCAGCCAGAGCCGCAGTTTGGGCTCGAGAAGCAAAATGCGGCCGCACCCAGCTCGCAACAGTCCGCTATTCAATCTGCTGGCACCACCAAACCGAGAAATCCAGTGGGCACTCTTCCTCATCCGCGCCAACGCCAACAGCAACAACAATCACAACGAGCAGCCCCGGCCTATCCATATCCCCGTAGCGGTCCCACTTCGCCTATAGGAGGGCCTCCGAGATCTGCCTCCGGATTCTCCCAGCCAAATCAGTCTGGATCTTCAGCTCTGTCAATGATCGGGCCTCCCCGCGCCCCCGGTGTCATCAGCACCAATCCTCAGCCTCAAGCCACGAAGCCGGTATCACCTGGAACCCCCCATGTTAGTCCAGAGACCGGTAGTTTCTCACCTCGGCGCATTGCCCC
The DNA here is from genome assembly GCA_022432375.1 of Nemania sp. FL0031. NCBI lineage: Eukaryota > Fungi > Ascomycota > Sordariomycetes > Xylariales > Xylariaceae > Nemania > Nemania sp. FL0031. Next base: position 3,551 of record JAJKKK010000133.1, on the reverse strand, counting down.
GCAGCAAACGTCTCCAACGGGTCCCCGCAGTCCACCTTTCCTCACTCAGCCATCCGCACCCAACAATGAGCGTGAGGGGCCGGCTGTTGAAAAACCGATGAGCGCCGGCGCAGCTGCGGCGGTTGCTCGCTTTCCCCGTCAGCAGGAATGGGGGGTCGAATGCACTACGACCGGCGTATGGGCCCCGGTACCCCTTTCCTCGCAACACTACAACTGTTTTAAGGGCCACGCCAACCTCATGAACTCGCGCAATACGAACTACGCCCTCGCCTGCCAGACTTGCGGCATTGCCGATGCCGAGCGCCGGTGTATGTGCAACCACTGCAACCTGCGCATCTGCCTGCCGTGTGCCGATATTTTGGTTGCGAACGGCCGGGATCTACAAGTTACCATGAGGATCCTCAGGGACCAGGGCAAGATTAAAAACTGGAGCGATTATCCAAAGCGGAGTGATACACAGAACGCCTAAGCACGTTTACTGCGGCCCCAACATTGCCTATCTCTTTTGCGAGTTTGGCATGAGGCTTTTGGTCGCCATAAAATCCTTTTTTTCCGAGCACCATGAAACAACCAGGGCAAGACCACTCCAATGAGGATAAAGCGGGGCTTACTAGCAACTTCTCTTCTACTTCCCAAGTTTATTTTTTTCTATTCTTTGTACAAATTGGAACGCATTGTGCGCTCGCTAGAGGCGGCGTTTTATCACATAATACTTTCATGACGGATATAAACGAGGCAGTAGGGTTGGGGTCGCCTCCGGTCTGGAAACGAAAAAGAGAGAGATTACGGTATAGGTTGGTTGTCTTCATTTCGACACAAGACTAGACATCGGATGAATTATTTGGGAGGTTCGAGACGAGCACGATGTCGATATTGGCATGGCATTTGGAAGCGGCGTTCCTTTGGCATGAGGAGAGAGATACCATTGACGACGATGCGCCTATACCTGGATCTTGGAATGATGCCGGTTTTGATGCCGAGAGTATTCGGCGGGAACGATTTCCCGAGTGAGGCATGGGCTAGACGTACGATATCATAGACGTTGCGCTTGAATTCCGGCGGGACGTCGGATTGAGTGTATGCAAACGTGGACCCTCCTTGTGCGGCATGCAGAGGAGTGGAGTGGAAACATGCTTTGTACATACATAGAGTAGATGATTCAGACTTGCATCTGCATGTGTCTTAGCTGAGCAAGTACAATAAATGTAACACAAAATCAGACGTCAAAACTTTCCGATTATCTGGTATCGAGGGTGTATAGTGAGTGGGACAGGGATCTGGCAAACTCTACGGTGGCCCACAGCTCAAACTGTGTCATAACCCAATCTGCCCCACAGTACCTTCCTAATCACACCACGGGTGTTGTAGCCTAAACTTACCCACCAAAACAAAACAAACCTACCTACTTTTTATTTTTTTATTTTTTTATTCTAAGCTTTTATTTTAGTTTAAATAATTTTAAAAATAAGCATTACTAAATATTTAGTTTTATTTTATTATACTATTATATATATAAAATTATTTTAATATAAATAAGCTTATTTTAACTTTTTAAATATTATTTAGTTAATAATATTAAAAAACAAAAATAAACAAAATTAAATATATAAAAATAACTTTATTTTTTTTTTAATATATAAATTTTTAGTTAATTTATTAAATTTTTAATTAATTTATTAAATTTTTAGTTAATTTATTATTATATAATTAATTTAATATTAATTTTATATTATTTTAATAATAAAGCTTTAGTTAATTATAGTTTAATATATTTAAGTTTATATTATATATATTACTGCTATTATTATTTTAGCTTTTTTTTTTAGTTTAGTTTACTTAAAACATTATTAAACTAATAATTATAATATTAAACCTATATACTTTATTTTAAGTTTATATATTTTTTTACTAATTATATAATAGTATAAATATTATAATAAATTTTTTTGCTTTAAAAATTTATTTTGCTTGTTTTAATTAATTTTTTATTTATAATAATTTATAATATTATATATATATTAATATTTTAAATTAATAAATAATACTATAAAATTTATTAAATATAATATTATTAAAACAATATTTAAAATTTTATTTTAAAAATATACTATTAGCTATTATTTAAAAAAATATTTTGTTTATTTTTTAAGCATATAATATAACTAATAAGCTAATTAAATATATTATAAATAAATTATATATATTAATAACTAATAATATATAAACAATTATAAATAAAAATATAATATATATATTTTTTATATTATAAATATATTATAATATTAATATAAAATATATATAAAACTTTATTTATAAAATTAAATTAAAATATGTTTAAAAAAAAAGCATTAAATAAAAAGCAAAATTTAATTTTATATATAAAAAACATAAGCATACTATAGCTTAATATTTATTTAAAAAAAAAAAAAATAAGTTGTTATATTTATAATATTAAGCATAAAACTTAAAAAATTTTTTTATTTAATATATTGCAAACAAAATTAATATTATAACAAAAGCTTATTTTAATTATTATTATTTAAAAATATCTATAAAATATAATATTTAGCAAAGTATAAATTATAATAATTTAATTAAGCTTGTTTAAATACTAATAGTTATAAATAAAACATAAAAAAAAAAAAACAAATAAGCAAAATAAAAGCAAAGCTAAAGCTTTAAAGTTTTATAAAAAAAAAGTTAAAAAAGCTAGTTTTTAGTAGCTTAAACAATAAAATATAATAATTAAATTTAAATAAATAGTTTAATTAGCAAAAAAAATAAGTTTAATATAAAAAATATTAACTTTAAAAAAAAAACAAACTTTTTATATAGCAAATAATAATAATAGTAATAAATAATAATATAAAAAAAAAGTTTATTAAATAAAGTTTTATAATATATAAGTAAAAAAATAAATTTTGTTTATAAAATTATATAATAAATTAATAAAAAAATAAATTTTGTTTATAAAATTATGCTATAAATTAATAAAATTTAAAATAAAATAATAAATAAATTATAATAAAAAAATAAAAAAACAAAAAAAAATAAAAAAAAAAATATTTATATATATATATATATATATATATTTATTTATTTATTTATTTATTTATTTATTTATTTATTTATTTATTTATTTATTTATTTATTTATTTATTTATTTATTTATTTATTTATTTATTTATTTATTTATTTATTTATTTATTTATTTATTTATTTATTTATTTATTTATTTATTTAGTTTTAAATATAAATAATATTTATTAAAAAATTTAATAAATATAATATATATTTATATTTTTAAAAAAATTAAAATAACTTTTAAAAAAATAATTTAATAAACTAAAAAATTAATTAATATAATAATAATAATAATTAAAAAATATAATTAATATTAATAATAATAAAAAATTAAAAATTAAAATAATTTTATATAATTTAAACTTTTATTATAATTATTTTTAAAATTTAAATAATTATATAATATTTATATTAAATTTATATTTTAATTATATTTTAATATATTTTAATTATATTTTAATATATAT
>JAJKKK010000132.1:0-45289 GCA_022432375.1 Nemania sp. FL0031 | reverse complement strand
AATAAATAAATAAAAAAATAAAAAGTTTTAATGTATTATTTTTAAATAAAAAAAAAGCATTTTTTAATTAAGTTATAATAATAATAACAAAAAATTAAAAACTATAAATAATTTTTATTTTATTTATTTTATACTTTATTTATTAAAAATAAAAACATTATTTAAAACAATTTTTTTTATAATTTTTTATAGCTTTATATAATTATTTTAAACTAAAAACTATTTTTATATTAAATATTTTTTTATTATTTTTAGTTTATTTTTTTTAATATTTTATATAATTTTAAGTTTTTATAATAAATATAGTTTTAGTTTTAAAGTAAAAATTTTAAAAATATAATAATTAATATAATTATAATTAAAAAAAACTATAAATTTAAAACTATTTATTAATTTAATTAAAAATAAATTATATTAATTTTAATAGTTATTATATAACTTATTAATTATTAATATTAATTTTTTTTTATTTTAGTTTATTTAAATTATATAAATTAAGCTTTTTTAAGCTTTAAATTTATTAGTTTTAAAAATAAATATTTTAAAAAAAGCTTAAATATTTAAATTAGTTTTTTTTAAATGTTTTAATAAATTTAAATTAATTTTTTATTTATTTAGCTTAATATAATAAATTTACTATTTAAGCTTAAAACTTTTTTTTTTTTTATATATTTTTTTATTTAAAACTTTTATTATATTTTAAAATATAATATTATTAAAAGTTTTTAATAATATTTTTAATTTTATTATTAAAATTATTTTTAAATAAAATATTTTTAATTATAATTAGCTAATTAAAATAATTATTTAATAACTAAATTTTATTATAATTTTTAATTTAATAATTTAATTTATTATATTTAAAATAATATTTTTATTTAATATTAATAATAAACTTAATTTTATAAATTAATTTTTAATTTATTATAATATTATTATTATTGTTTAATTTAATTATTTTATTAATTTTTTAATTATTATTTTTAAAATTTAAAATTATAAACTTTTATAATAATAGTTTAATTATTTTTATTAATATTATAATTAGTTTATTTAATTTAAAAGCTAATTTTTTTAAATTAAAAATATAGTTATAAAATAATATTATAATATTTTATAATTAAATTATTATTTTAAAAACATTATAAATATTATATTTTAATATTATTATTATTATAATTTTTATTATTTTTATAATTTTTTTTATAATTTATAATATATTAAAATTTATAATTTTAATTTTTATATTAAGCTATATTATAAAAATATATATAGCTAACTTATAAACTAATATATTATAAGTTTATTTAATATTTATAAATTTATATAAAAATATATAAAATATTTTTTATAATTTTTTAAAATATATTATATAACTTTTTTTTTAATAAAATAATATATTTATAAAGTTAATAAATAAACTATAAAAAATATTATATTAATTTAAAACTTAAATTATAATTTTTAAAAAGTTTATTTAAATAATTAAAAATTTTAAATTTTTTATAAATTATATTATTATAAAATTTTTTTTTAATTTAATAATAATTTGTTTAAATTATAACTTATATAATATAAAAGCTTATAAAAATTTATTTTAAATATTATATATTTTATTTAAAATAATATAATTTGTTTTATTTAATTTAAAATATATTAAAATTATTATTTTATTTTTAGCTTTATAAATTTTAAATTTAATAATATTTTTTAAAAATATTATATTTAAAAAAGCTATTTAAATTTATTATTTTTACTTAGTTTATAATATATTAAATTTATAAAATTTATATATATTAATTTTAAAATTATTAAGTTTTTTATTTAAAATAATATTTATTAAAACTTTTATATAAAATAATATATTTTAAAATTAATTAGTTAATTTTAATATAAAGTTTATATTTTAAAAATTAATTAAAAGTTAAAAAAATTATTAAAATTTTTTTAAAAATTTTATAAAAAATTTTATAAAAAAAAAAATTAAAATGTTTTTTTTTTTATTTTTTTATAAAACTTTATATTTTTAATATTTTTTTTTTATTTAAAATTTTTATTAAAATATAAATAATAATAAAAATTAAGTTTTTATATTTTATATATTTTTTTTTTAGCTTTTTATTTTTTTAAATTAATTATAATTTTATTATATTTATTTATTTTTATAGTTATTTATTTTATAAAATTTATTAGTTTATTAAACTTTTTTTTAATATTTATTATATATAATTTTATTATAATATTTATTATTTTTATTATATTTTTATTAATATATTTATAAAAAATTATTTTATTAACTTAAAGTTTAATAATATTAATTATTAATTTTTATAATTTTTTTTTTATTATATTAATATATAGTTTAATAATATTTTTATTATTAAATTAGCTTAAATAATATTTTTATTATTAAAATATTAATAAGTTTAATATTTTATTATTATTAAAAAAAAATATTAATTTTAGCTTTTATTTTTATTTATTTATTAAATTAGCTTTAAAAATTATTTAAAATAATAATAAACTTTATTTATTTTTTAAAATAATAATAAGCTTTTTTTGTTTTTTAAAATATTAATAAGTTTTATTTATATTTAAAACTTTAAAATAAACATAAAAAAATAAATTAATTATTTAATTTATTTTTATTTTATAGTTTAATTTTTATTAAAATGTTAAATATATAATATTTATTTTTTTTTTACACTTAGTTATTTTTTTATAATAAAATTAATTATAAATATATAGTTATTATTATATAATTATTTATATAAATAATATAAATATAATATAGATTTTTAATAACTTTAAATACTAAGCTTATTATAAAAAAAATATTATTTATAATTTTATTAAAACTATTTTATATAGCTATTTATATAATAAATATAGCTTTAAACTTTTAATATATATGTTAAGTTAAACTTTTTTTTATTATATGTTTAATTGTTAAACTTTAGCTAAAAAAGTAGCAAAAAAGTAGCTATTTTAAGCTTGTTAACTAAACTTTATTTAATATGCTATATATATTTAAATTTAAATAAAAATGTTTGCTGCTAACTATAAAAATAAAAAGTAAACAAAAAGCTTTATTTATAAAACAGTTATTTTTTTTATTTTTTATTGCTATTATTATAATTATACTTTTATTATTATTATATGCTTTATAATAATATTATTACTATTATTAATAATATACTATAGTAAGCTTTTAAAATAAAGCTTTAATTAAAACTATTTTTAAATTGTTAAAAGCAATTAAAAATTTTAATATTTAAAATATTAATAAGTTTAATAATATTTATAAACGTTATTTTATAATTATTTATTTTTTTATATATTTAAATAATTATTAATATTTAAAATTTTATAAAACTATAATAAAAACTAAAATAAACTAAAGCAAAATAAACTAATGTAAAATCGAAAATATTAAAAAAAAAGTTTTTATTAAAACACTTTAAAAAGTTAACAAATATATAAATCGGTTAACTTGTTATATAATAATAAGCTAAATAGCTTAATAAGTTTTAATAATTTATTTATGGCTTAAAATAAAAGTACAATAAAAGTGTTTTTACAGCTGCTATTTAAGGCTTAATTAAAAAACATTGTTGCTATGCAAAAAAAAAAGCTATTTTTAGCGTTTTAGCTTTTTGTATAAAAAAAAAAACGTTAAAAACATTATTAGTTTAATTAACAAATTGCAGTTTAATAAAAAGCTTAATAAGTTAGTTAGTTAATAATAAACATTTAATTATATTATAATATATAAAATATAAATTATTAAATAACTATAAATAAGCTAAAGCTTTAATTTATTTTTATTTATATTTAAAATTTATAGCTAATATATTAAATATTAAAAAAATAATAAAAAAAAATAAAATTTATATAAAAAAATATTATTTATACTTTTTTATATAAATAAATAATAATATAATTATATAATAAACTTAAGTTAATTTTTTATTTAAACAAATAAATAAACTATAATTAAATAATTAAGCTAAAGTTTAATAAATAAACAAAAAAATAAATAATAACTTTTTTATATAAAAATAAAAAATAAACTATATATATAAACTATATATAGTTAAGCTTTTTATTTATATAATTAATTATCGATTATTATATATTAATAACTATAAATAATTATTAAACAATTATTAATATAGTTTTTTAATAATATATATAGTTATTAATAATTAATTTATTATATATTAATTATTTTATTGTTTTATTAATTGTTTTATTAAATATAATATTATTATAAACAAGCTATTAATATAAAAATATAAGTTATTAATAATTAATATAAATTAATATATTATTTAATATATAAAATATAATAAAACATTTTTAATTATTTGTTTTTTATATATAAAACATTATAATAAAACAATTTAATATTTATTATTTTTTTAAAAAACTTAAAAAAAGCTTAAGTTTAAATAGTTTTTATTATATATAGCTTATAAATATATTATTAAAGCTTTTTATAATATAGTTTTTTTTTATATATTATTTTAAATAATAATAAATTTAAAGTTTAACTATTATTAAACTTAAGTTAATTTAATATATAATTATATATTATACTTAATATATAAATATTATTTATAATAATAATATATTATTAAAAGCTTATTTTTATTATAAAACTATAAAAATAACTATTTATATTTTTTAAAATAACATTTTAAATAATATTTATAATTTAAAAAAAATATAAACAAATATTTAAAAAATATTTAATTAAATATAATTAAACTAAAAAAAATTTTAAAAATTTATATATTTATATTAGCTAATTATTAATAAAAAATTATTTTTAATAAATATTATAGCTTTATTTTTATATAATATATAAAACAAATGTTTATAGCTTTAATATTATATATTTAGCTTTATAATAAATATATAAATAAATATATTAATAATTAAAACTTTTTAATAACTTAAATATTTTTTAAATATTAATTTATATTTAACATAATAATTATTAAATAAGTTATAATATTATTTTAAATATTATTAATAAAAACATATACCTATTTAAATAATAAATATTTATGCTATAATATACTTAAGTTTATAGCATAAATATAGCTATATATATAAAAGTTTTTAAGTTAATAAAGTTTTAGTTTATTATATTGCTTAGTTATAATATAGCTTTAATTCTTTATATATGCTAATAAATTATTAATAATAATATGTTTAAATAATAATAAACAAACAACATAAAAAAAATATAAAACTATTAAAAGTTAAAAACATATATTAATACTAAAAAAGCATTTAAAAAAGTAAAATCTTTATTAGTTAAATTTAACATATATATAGTTTTTAAAATTAAACTAACGTTAATAACTTTAAAAAAGTAGCAAAGTATTATTATTTGCTTATAAAGCTTATAATAGCTAAAGTTTATATTACGAAAATTAATTTTATAATAATTATAAATTATAAAATATAAAATAAAACTAAATTTAAGTATTATAAATAGTGTGTTAACTAATGTTTTTATTTTTAACAAATAAAATATAAAATAAGTTAGCTTAATTTTGCTTTAGTTTAAAGTATTTTTTTTTTTTTTAAAAAAAGCTTTTTTAAGCTATAGTTAACCTTCGTTTCACTCATTTGTACCCCATTCGCTAAAAACGAAAGCACTAACTTATAACAAAAACTATAGCCACAACTAAGGGCTTCATATATGCCAAAGTGATTACTATATCAGCTTTGCTCTATGCTACAAGCACTCAAAACTAATACATTATGAAGGCCACAAGTTCCGTAGCTTCATATGATACACGGCGTTAGTAAAACAAGGCGCTTGCTACGTGACTCTGGATCAGTGACTCGAATATATATCTCTAAGTAGGACGTGTGGATCGTGATCGGAGTTACCTAATCGATAATAATAATATTATATATTTAAACGCTTTGTTTTGCTTAATTCGTACAACTTAGAATCACAGACCAAGTCCTCCCAAACCCCTAGAAGGACGCCTTTCCTGCTCCAGCCTAACGCAGATAATATGCAGAGGACCGCGTGTCCAATTACGGTCTTAGCCATTCTTTTCTAACCGGGAGTATGCAAGCCCACAAACTGCGCTCATGAAAATGCGCAACCGATATTCCCAAAACAAAGGTAAAAATGGAAAAGAGAAATTCAACGCTCAGTCCATGAAGCTGTTGACGATAGTAACAATAGTGGTATAAACCATAGCAACGAGTCCCACGACCATGAAGACGACGTCCCCAATCTTAGCCGTCCTCGACGCCGCAACACCCTTGTAATGCAGGTAAGCAGGGTAGATATAAACGAGCGGCACACAGGCGAACGAGCCGATCAGCGCAACGAATTTATCCAGGTTCCCCGTGCCGGCAATGGAGATGCCGCCGCAGACGCACACCAAGAGCGACCTGAAGGCGTTCTTCTTCCACTTGGTGCGCAGGCTCCGCTTGCCGGACCTGTGGCCGAACAGCGCGCCCTCGAGGATCCTGATGGCGGGGAAGAGCTGGACGGGGTTCCCCGCGAGGACGGCGAGCGAGTAGAGGAACTGGACCGCGTTGACGAACTTGCTGGTCTGCGGGTAGTTGTTGATGATCTCGATGGAGGTGTCCTTGCCGAAGGTGGCGTAGCAGAGGACGCCGACGGCGGTGAAGATGATGGTGATGAGGAACATGACGATGCCGAGGAGGCGTTCGAAGCGCTCGGGTTTCGCCATGGAGGATTGGATGGGGAGGATTAACCCAATTCCCTCGAAGGTGAAGATGGCGGAGCCGACCATGAGGGTGTACTTGCTTGGGTTGAAGAGAACTACGGTTGGATTGATGCCTTCTGATGCGATGTGCGCTATGTCGTAATAGTAGATGTAAGAAACTCCGATTAAGATGAAAACATCGGCGAGCAGTGCCACAGGTCCGAGCTTCGCTATGTTTCGGATGTAGGACAGAGGTATGAGCACGAGAACCTGTATCAAAATGAGCTTGGCCGGTGAGATCGGGCTATGGCCGCGCGTGACAGCCTCGAAGAACGACGTCAAGTTTTCCGCTACGAACACGATTCCAGAGCACACAAATCCGAGCTGCGACAGGGTGATGGACCCTAGAATCAGATTTCTCATCAGAGGACCGGCAATGGCCTCGCCAATCTCACCGTAACCACCGCCGTGTTTCGCCTTACAAGCCAAGAGCAAGTGGAAGGCGAGCATAGTGACGATGGAGACGACGACCATGGTGACGGTAGAGAAGAGCATCCCGCCGTTGTCGAAAGCCTTGGGCAGAAACATGATACCGGTCCCGATAAACGCCTTCAGCAGCGTGAAGAACGTCTTACGCGTGCCAGCAGTGGCCGACCTCAGCGGCCCCCGCGAGCTCCTCCTGCTGCCCAGGAGAGGTCGTCTCTCCGGCGGGAGCTGCTGTTCCTCCGCCTCCCGCTCCCGCTCCTCCGCCTCATCGTCCTCATCGTCGATGATAGCTTCATCGTCCGAGTCCGCGAGGTCCTCGCCCGCAAAACTGCCGTAGAGATCCAGAAACTCGACGAAGTTCCGCGTGATTGGGATCCTGGAGGCCCAGAGCTGCTGGTTCTGCGGCTGCCGGAGGAGGAAGGCCCTCCGGAAGCCGCCGGGCGCCAGCTGCTCGTTCACGGTAAGACCTTCTAAATCATCCTCGCCGGAGGTGCCACTATGTGGCGGGTGGTGGAAGGTGGCGGCGCGTCTGTGCATCCGGGCGCGAGTGGCTGCTTTGAAGATGTCGCGGTGGATGTCCCCACCCTGGAGCTTCAGGGAGTCCTCCTCGGGTGGGGTCTCGTCCGAGTTGGAGGCCGATGAGCCGCCACCACCGCCGCCGGTTGGGGGGTCATTGTTGGGGACACCTGTGAATTCGGCCGTATAGCCTTGGGGCAGGTGTTCGGCAATGACCTCGGCCTCATGGTCGGGTGATGGGGTGTCCATGTTTGCTGGCAATCAATCCGAGAACCAGGGATGCCGGAGAAGAGATTAAAATACGTATACAGTCAACGATGGCAAACCGCTGTCAAGGGATCTTCAGTGAGACGACGGGCCGGGACACAGTAGCCATAGGACCGGTATCAACGTGCTACCCGTGTATCTCGGTGCAAACAAGGATGCTGTGATGCGGTGGTGAAGCTGACCGCCTATCTACTAGATAGATAGGAATGATCGAGATGGAGTTGAGAGAGTAAAAGAGGACGGAGAATGTGAAAGTTTGACGTCTGCTGTGGAGAGGTCAGGTACAAGAGTCAGGTGATGCCTGACCGCTATACTATTGCCACTAGTCTAGCCTGTACGGGGCGGGCCTTGTGCCTGAAAATCTTTTGGGGCGGTGGCTTGTAGGCCGTTAGGTACCTGAGGTACCTGCCTGCTTACCGGCGAACTATTGGTTCCAGTTGGCGGAACACAAGTCATTCAGCGCCCTGTCGCACCAGCTACGTAGCAGTCAGTTATAGGTGCTCGGCAATGAGGTAATAGAGGCTCTTGGATCTGCGCTGCACACCCAAAACATGTATAAGCGAGGTTGTATTGCGTCTACGAATTGATCACGGGACACACCACTTCCATCTCCATAGGTTGAGTACTTTACTTAAGTACTTTAGGCATGTATAATAGCACGCCTACAGAGGCCACCTTTCGTACTTAGACTAATCCGTGATCAATCGCAGAGCAAATCCACGTACCAAAAAATATTCCTGTGTGCCATCGGGGGTTCTCCGGGTAGACGCAGCGCGCTCGGAGATCCAGATGCATTTTGGTGGCGTCTATGGCGCAAAGTATAGTGGCCTAGACCTCCATTCCTTCCTTGGTAACATCGGAAGAGGCTGTCTTGGGTGCCGTATCCGCATAAGGCGGCTTCCATCGGTCGAGGCACCCGAGCTTCGTTTTTCCGCCAAAACTCGGCACTTATACTTGTACCTTATTATCCTGTATTAAACAATTTTTTTTTTTCTAAAAAAAAAAAGAAAAGTGAAACAGTCCGGTAGCAATGTCCACGGAAATTAATTAGAAGTTGCCCTATCGGGGCTTGAAGCCTAACTAAAACGCTACCACATTGTTGCTCCTATAAACAACGTTGTTTGTTCTTCATTTGTCGTTTAACGTTTTCTAGAAATACACAGTAAGAGAGGCTCGCACAATACTAGATGGCATACTTTGCTTATCCTAGTGTGCCTTCGCTTTCTCTTCAAAGTGACTGAGAAAGGCGTCTACCTGATATGTGATAACAATCCGACGGAGGGTAGGTGATAATAAGTTGTAGGCTTCAGCCACCTTCCGAGCATTTGTCTTGGAACATGTAGACGTTTCGCCAATGAAAGGGATCGCTGGAACAATGAATAATAGGGAAAATGATGAGGAGCGGGAGAAAAACGGGCTAGTATCGAGGTGGGAAGATTTGGAGGGCGGATGAAGTTGTGTTGGGTGAGGGTAAAGGAGTTTTCCGGCTAGGTAAACGTTGCCGGATTGCTTGTAGTCGAGTGAATAGGATGATGCGTATTAATCTAGAATTAGAGATAGAACTATCACAGGACATACATACAAAAGAAAACGACCCCCATACTCAAATATATTATTTAGCCAAGGAGACAGACCCAAAGACACTCACACAACAATAGCCATCACCATCTAAGGCAATCACAGGACATCAGATATGGAAACAAATTCACGAGCATCCAGAGTGAGTAATAATTGCACTGTATGGAAATCGGTTTCAACAAAGAAAAACTGAATGTTATTACTCGGCAGCAAATTCCCGATATTGAGACAGGGCGGGTGATCTGACCAAGGGTCAGGTCGATTACATAAGGAGGATCCAGCTGAAATTTCGTTGATTTTCTGTATAAATAGCCTAGCTCCTAGCCTTGATTTCAGCTGGAGATTCAACCACCACTCATAATACACACTCCTTTTCTTCTGATTTTTCTGACTTCTTTCATATGTGAAATCTCTAGATGGCTAAAAGAATGACGCTGGTCAGGCCTCTAGAGTACGCTCAGAATCAACCCTGAGTCGTTTCAATATTCAGTCAGGCCTTCGCCTGATAGCGGGCCACTATTGGTCGCGACAGACTAGGCGCCAAAGCAGGCTGTCGCTACTGGAAAGCATCCGACGGCTATAACTACAGAAAGTGAGGACGAGTTATTTCAAAACGATCTATCTACCAAACGAAAAAGGGGCAGACGGTGGAAGACAGAGCGACCGGCAAAAAAGGCTAAGACTGCAAATAACCAGTAGGGGCAAATCATATTGCTGGCCTATATTTAACTATTAAACACTACCCAACATGGGCATACTTAGTCATGAACAAGGGCGTTTGTTTACTCTTTCCAAGAGGGCCAGTTGTTGCGCACCACACGCGGCAGCCCTGGAGAATACCTGTATGACGATGCGGCGAATTTAGCATTCTATTAGCCCGTCAATTACAGCCTAACAAACCATAGATAGAATTTGGGCTGCTGCCGCAACAGCTAAAGACTGCTCATGAAATTTGCGATAACTTTAAAGTCTGTATTGCAGGGATTGGTTCTACTGCAGTTGCGAATCATAACAGGATGTAGGAAAACTCAACCAAGCCTCCCACAACACATTTAATATTGTTGAGACTTTGCCTAGCGCATATTCTACTACATCTAAACGCGATTGAACCTTTTGTGTGACTCACTCTGAGGGAGGAAGCTTCTTGGAGGCCAAAAGCTTGATAGGGCGTTATATAGTTCACACTAACTGTTGCATAAGGTTCCGTATAATACAAGTTTAATTATCTCTACCAACTAGATCGTAATAACCCTGCTTTCCAACGCGACGGCCATGACGACTATCATTAGGCAGGTGCCAGGGGCATTATAGTATAGGGCAGGTGATAGACTGTTGTTGTTATTATTGTTGTTGTTGTTGTTGCGAGAGGACTCCTAAGACCTCTCTGAATACTACTCTGCCTATCTACAGGAATCGTCTCTTTGTTCAGTTCTCCTATGCCTCCGGGATCGCTTCTTCTCGTGGCACGATAACAGTAAATTCGATCAAAGTTTTATTACCAAAAGTAAGGTTCGCTCTGACTGCCAAGCCTCCGGATAGCCATATATATAATGGCTCCATCCCGCACTCCCAAATTATCAGACTTGTCTTTCGCTGATCACGTCTCATAGAACCAACGTTTCAACACTTCCTCTCCAAGGACGACCAAGATAGTGAAACTCTTTTATGACGGCAAAAACCAACGACGCAGTTAATCCCCGACCTAGTTACGTTGGTATATATGGTACGCCACATCTTTCCAATGGATTTCGATGAATTTCCCGTCTCATGTGCTAACGAGACACGGAATAGTAAAATGGCATCACAACCAGAACCATATAAGCCAGATGACAGAGAGAGAGACGGCTACTTCTATGGCCTAGCCGGACGGCCCAGGCTGATCGCTAGGACGAGTACTAATCACTGGACTGAGCCGCAGCACATTAGGGAAACTTGGGTTGGTGATGTTGTTTGCAAGACTCCAAAAGAATATTCCCCTGTTCGTGACGAAGAGCTCATAGCCAAATGGGAAAATGATCTCTCTGCCGCAATTATCAAGGCTTTGAAAGGCTGCTCGTATGTCTCACTCCCTTCCAACCCATGCTAATCGCTAACGCTCATCTCTACACCTATAGATGGAATTATTTCTTTCCGATACGCATTGGCCTCAAGCGTATATACAGTCAACCGCGATCCGAACCGCCCACAGTTCTATTAGTTGCGGTCGAAAAAGATAGTCTCCAATGGGAAAGGGGCATTGCCATTGCTTTAGCGTGCCGCAAGATTCTCCAAACGTTCGAGATATCTAACGTCGAGGTTGAGATTCGCGAAGGCCGATGCGAGAGCCAGGTTATGTCGAAAGAGTTCGAAGCTCAAATCGACAACGATCGATGGGAAGAGCTTGAAGGTACAAACGAACTTGCTCTGCCGATGATGTCGTTTTCAGGTTATCCCATTGGATATCTTGAGGACATCAAGGGACAAGGGACGGTTGGCTTGCACCTAACGCTACTGAAAGACGGGGCGCCAACTAAACTCTACGCCCTGACTTGTCGTCATGTGGTTGACAACAAACGTCCTGATCACCAAAGTTACACGCTCTCCGAAGGGCCCCGGCAGTATCATGTGCAGGCCAATCACACCGGCTTTCTCAAATTCTTAGAAGGGCTCGAGAGATATCAAGAAAGCCTAGAAAGCGAGATAAAACCCGAGTTAGATAGGATAAAGGCATGGGAGAATTGGTATCAGTTTGATCCGACCATGGAACATAGGCGGCCCAATGAATTATTTTTAAAGGACTTGGCTGCCAGACAAGATCGAGCTGCGTATAATCGTAGAGTCATGGAACACGCGGAGAAACTCGAGGAGAAAGACACGAGGAAGATTGGTCACTTGGCTTATCACCCGAGTCTTCAAGTTTCGTCTCTACGGCCAGGATATCTCAAAGATTGGGCCCTCGTCGAGCTAGATCCCGACAAGTTCGCGGACCAGCCAGAAAACAAAGTCTTTGTTGGCTGCAAGAGAGGTTTCACGACCGAGAATGGCTTCCTGAAACTCGTGCTACCTAAATCGCCGTTCGAATTCAGGGAATATAGACACGTAGCTAAACGGGGGGCCACCACTGGGCTGACACGGGGTATTAGGAGCGGCATTGAGGCTGTCATTCGACAGCCAAGTCCTAGTGGGGAGTACATCGCTTGGGAATTGTTGATTGTCCCGGAAGAGAAGTTCAAACGATTTTCGGACAACGGGGATTCCGGTTCCGCTGTTTTCTCCCTCCATGGTGAGGTTATTGGGCTGGTTACAGGTAGCACTTATGCCGAGCCCGAAGATGAATCTGATCTGTCAAATCCTCAAAGTTCGGTGAGATATCCAGGCGATGAGTGGGCGGACGTCACATTTGCTACCCCTATTCAGTGGGTGTTAGAAGACATTGAAGATTTTACAGGTCTACAAGCAAGACTTGCATAGTATACCTAGGTCACAGTGAGTCGGGACGGAACAGCTTAGATAAGACTACAATAAGGCTTCGGGTTCATGTTTCCTCTTGAACAAGCACAATTGGGAAGAATGCAGATCCAAATAAAAGCTTCATATCCGCTGAATAATCAGTCGAGTTGTATTACTTAAACACGAAATAACGCATATAAAGCTGTCCATAACCCAAAATTTATTTCTACCTGTTGAAAGTTTATTAGGTCAAGGAGTCACTGCGTGTACCACACTAGAATAGGGGCTACAGGCACCACTTCACGTATATAAACGGGTCTTCCCACCAACTCTCACACAGTTAAGATAGCTACAATGTACGCTCATATACGTACTATTCCATTATACTTAAAGCTACCCAACGGCTATCATTTGCCGGGAAACCCTCCAAAAAGTGATCTCAGCAGAGAGTCGGGCCCCTTGACAGTCGTGAAACGAGTCGGTCAATCGGCTTACGACATCGATTTTTTACAGTCGGGATCACGCAATATTGATCGCGGAGATGTTTGGGGTCTTGTGCTGCCCGTGTTCATCGACGCGAGTTTTCTTGTGGAGCTTACGTTGATCGCGTTCGTCGAGTTCATCGTACTTTGGCATGATACCCATAGCTTGGGGGTGGGATTTCGCTCGAGGTGGCGAAGTCCTGCGGTCTTGTATTCTGGTTTATCGAGCGTTAATTCGTACGCGGATGTCTCGTCCAGTCTGTGAAGTATCTTGCGCGTCTGGCCATACGATCCACCAGAACGGGATCGCCGTTTTAGGTCGCATCAGCCGGCGAGACTGCGTTCGTACCCTGGGATCAGACCCCACACTACAGTATAGTACCACCATCGAGGCGAACAACGCGCGTAAACGTGGAGGATGCAGAATTCTGCCCATTCGTCGGTGGTGTATGTATATTTGCCGATGATTGCCTTTACCGACAGCAAGTGAAGGGTGGGATATGGGCTATAGAAACGTGTAGTTATAGAACTTCAGCAGGTGGTATTTCTAATAGTTTGTAATATTAATAACCTGGTACGAGGGCGTCTGTTGACTGATCGTGGCGGCGCGGCGGTCTTGCCCCTCTTCGTAACCGCCGGGTCCTGGAAGCTTCCATACCAGCACTTTAACATTTGCATGCATAGTTGACATTTATTTCACTTATTTTTACCTTATTCGCTAAAACCGAAGGCATTTCCAAAAGCGGTAATAATTAAAAGTGGTGAAACTGTGAGACTGTGAGACTGTGAAACTGTGAAACTGTGAAATTGGGGTATGTGGGATATTGTGTAATCGCCCTCCCTATATGCAGGCAGGCCCAATAACAATACGGAAGTTCCATCGGGCTTACATTAGGCAACCAGGATAACGGGGAGAATGTAAGTATAAGTAGGGAACCGGCATCCTGCGGTCGCGCGAGGAAACCTGGACCTTAAGGACTCCTCGAGACCGCAGAGAATTGTTAATTATAAGTTTAAATATACTACTTCAAGCCCTTTGCCAAGCCCTTGTTACAGTTTAGGTCTAGACCATGTCTTTACATTCTTCTTCGTTTGCTTCTGGTCAGCAGGCGACCGTTGCTCAATCACCGCCCAAGATCGTATACCGGGCAGACCTGATATCGCCTGAGGACCTCAAGCGCCAGGGATCGTTTCTCCCCAAAGGCATGGATGGAACCCGCCCTTTCCAACCCCCTGCGGACACGAGCCTATATAATCACCTTCAAGGTACTCCGACAGGAACGAGTCGGTTCACTTCCGGCTATGTTGCAACTACAGCTAGCCTAGATTTTGCTCGGCGATTTCTTCATACCACCCTAGGTGGACGCGGCTATATCTATCGAATCCACGTATCCCCCAATTTTATTGATGCCGCTGGAACCCTCCGTCAGTTTTACTCGCATAGTGAAGAAGAAGAGTTTGCGTCGCTTGGACCAATTCACTACTCCCAGGTTCTTGGATGGACAGAATTCAGGCAAGGTGTTGAACAGCCTGAAGTCCTCAATCCCAGTTATGATACGAGATATGATCAGGTCACATCAGGTGGTACGCAATACCAGCTCGCAGGCTTTCCTCCAAACCATGTTGCCTGGGGACTGGAACCATGGAGGGACTTCAGCAATTGCGGTCCCTCCATGGGCACTGGGGAAGAAACTTGCACACCAGAACAGTCATCTTTGGACTATGCTATGGAATACGTAGGGGCCACCTATCATGCAGATGATTTGGTGCTGTCGATTCAACTTTCCGATGACACATTCGCTGGGACTTCCGACACGATCCTTGCTAAATTCGGGAGTTCGCAAGTTCTCACCGAGTTGTTGAACGCTCCTTCGGCTGGCGCGTCCGCACATGTCAGCATTAACATGAGAAATGCCTTTGGGAAAGATCAGGTCCCGTTAAGAGACATCGCTAGCATGAGTATTGTGCAGCGGCCGGTACCTCATCCTATAGCTAGTGATGACTTCAAGATTCATGGTACGTGCAGCGCGGCCCTCAAAGCGATTGTGGATCGATTGAAACCTGGCATTTAATATGAATTGACTAACCCCTAAACCCCCACTACTAGGTATTTGGGTGCAACTGCACTGCGTTGAGACAGGACGTCGGTATCGGAACATGAAATACGAGGCGATAGACAAATGGCTAGGGACAAATGGTCCTGATGAAGCAGTTGTGTGGCAGGGTGACATTAGCCTCGGAGACTGGAGTGTAGATACTTGATCTGGCAGGCCTTAAGCTGTTAATGTGCGACGAACCAACAAGACGAGGGGCCTTTTGGGCAGCCCAAGAACAAGTGACAGGACGAATAGACAGCTATCTAGCAATATTATTAATAGTTATAAAAAAAGAAAACTTGTTTAAAAAAAAAAGTTAATAAAACTATAATAAATTAAAGCAAATTAATTATATAAATGAAATAATTAAAAATTAATTTTTTAACTTAATAGTTATAATAAAAATAAGTTTAACTATATATTTACGACCGACCTTATTATGTAAAAATAACTAGGTGTAAAGAAAGGGCAAGCGTCACGCATTCGACGTCTTAATAAGGATTAAATCATTATAATAAAAATAAGTTTAATTAATAATTTTATTTAAGTTTTATACAATATAAGTTATATGAATATTTTTATTTTATGAGGCAAATGTGGTATTAGGGACTTCATTTTTAAATGCTACAACCTTTAGTTTTAGGAGGCTTCTATACCAATACTTTAACATTTAATGCAAAACATGCCCCTCAAGATCTAGTAGGGTGCTAAAACTCAGTCGATAGGGTATATATGAGTGATCTCTCTCAACTAGTTTGGCGCATCTGGAGGTGCAAGAGGGAATCTTACCGAGGCTCTTGTTGCTACTTATTATTTAATCGTAGGTGGATCGACGATGAATGTGGGAGGTGGAGGGGGGCGGGGTGCATTCGATGATAGGGGAAGGCCTCGCAGGTGGTAAAAGGAAACTTAGGAGACAGAGAAAAGGGCGGAAAAAAAAGAAAAAAAGAAAAGAAACTACACTAATAAGGGTCACTACCCCAACCCCCAACTAGCCAACCAGCAAGAACCAATTTTGCCTCAGTAGTCCCAATAAGCCCAATAAGCCCATGCTAAACCTGTGGCGGGGTCATGGCCTTGCTACATAGACTAACTCATCATAGGCAGGCAATTGAAAAGAACACTCCAGGTTTGTGAGAGACGACACGACACCGCGCGTGTGGATGTGAACGGAGGCAGGGAAAAAAGGGGCAGCCGGTTGGCTGGAGCATTATACACTTCTGATATCTGCTGCTCGGCGGTTGATCGTCCTGCCGCTCTCGCGAGACGAAAGATACCGCCAGCCCATTCTCGTACTGATACTCCTGACTGGATCTTCTCAGGTGAGAAGACTGATCCTGGGGCTTTCAACAGATTGAGGGCATCTGCTGTGTCCGGTTTGAAGCGCTGTACGACTTTTCTGAGTATAGTATCAATGTCGACGAGCCAGAGGCGACGGTTTTCCATCGAGACTTCTCCTGCCCACCATGATTGGGCTGTGCCTTTGAGGAGTTGGGGAAAGTCGCGCAGAATGACCGCTTCACGGTGTGGATCTCGGGCTTGCTCGCGTACGCTGTCCTCAACTTATATACCCTGAAGAAGAAAGAATCAAATTTAGGAAATATAAGCGCGTGGGTGATGATCCCAACAATCGCTAGCTACCAGATTGTAGGCTGCTGTCTGTTCTGAGTGTGAAGCTTGTTGTATTCCGTAGGTCTATTCTAAGGCTTGGCACACGACAACCGCCCTTTTTTTAGACTCACTGCCTACTTAATCTAATAGGGAGGACGTCTTGCATATTTATGTGCTGGTATATGCAGGACTTGAGCACCTGCACCGACCAACCAGGGCGTTATATCTTATCTAAATCGACGGCCATCTCTCCTACGTGCCGTCGATTAGTAAGTTTAGAAATCTATCACCGTTAAGGCTAGTGACGCGGGCACGAGTAAAGGCAGAGACGAAACGTATATTCCGTTACAGCCTTCAAAGGACTGGCGTAATAGTATACATAAAGTTTCGAGTACCCCCTTCCTCCTCGATCACTTTGACCTCAATGGTCTGGCGGGATTCATCTTCGTCTTATGATAATCTAAACAAGACGTAGTTTGATGAGTGCAAATGAAGAGTTCAGTCCCGGCTCGCAGGGCGATGTCTATGAGATATGCATATGTTCCGAATCGTCATCCCTCGTGATCAGTCGACATCAGACATGAATTCCTCAGGCTCTCATCCAATACATGCGCCACGGTACACCAAAAGTCGAGATCAAAAAGCAGTAAAGTACAAGCGCTCGCGCATCTCGGGAATAGGTCCCTAAGAATATCTAGCACACGTTACCATAACTCAAGCTCAATATTCTCACATCCATCGCGCGAGTTCATCGCTGGGTTTCCTGCATTTTTCCAAGGGCGCTGACTGTCCGGACACTCGACGGGAATATCTAAATCTGAGATAAAGCTTGGCAAGACAGCATGTTCCACGACGAACAGCAGCTCACTTCATCCCATTAGAATAGCCTAGCAACAGCCATATCAATAAACAGACTCCCAAATTAACCGCTAGAAGGTATAATGACAATCCGTTCACAATTATATGTATACGTGTAGTACTGAATGAGTATCATACAATATCCAAATACTCAAGGCTTGAGTGATATCTAGATAGATAACAGATGCCTAGGTAAATGTCCCGCCAGGGGTTCTTATCTTCCCCCACAGGGCGTACCTCCTACAAGACATGGTGTAAATCGCGCAACACAAGCTAGAACCCGAAACTTGGACCTTTAATTATCATCTTGTCTTCCTTCAATAGCTCGAATCTGTTTGGGACTTGGCCTGCGGATGAGCTAGTTCTTTTAAGAAGGTGGTTATTACGCTATAGTACCTGTTTAAAACTAATGCCTTAGGTAGGCACCAGGTATATTTAGCTGCGCACTACCGCAGTCTTTTTATTCGGGTCCTTAACCCTGCTCACTGCTGCTATCTAGTTAGTAAGTAGCTGCTTATTGCGACCAGCGAGCTTGTCGCTTGCTCTCCTTTTTTACCCTCTTTTTAATAACCGGGGTTTTATATACAAGCGAGTTTTTTATACAGAAGCCTTTCTTCTGTGACCCCCAAGGTGCGAAATGTGCTAATTTTTTTTAGCCCCCCTTTAACCAACCGGAGTACCTAGACAACAGGGATCGCCTCAGGGCGGGGTCCCTCTAGCCTAGGACTGGATTTGCTGCCTTCTTACACCGCTTGCCGCGCTCAAAAGCGCGATGAGAGAGCTCTGTACCACATCTTCGTGGATACCGACGCCCCATACTGTCTGGTTGTTACCTGCAGACCTGCACTCGATATACGAGGCCGCCTTTACGCCTCGACCCTCGCCGATAGCATGCTCCTTGTAGTCATTGACATCAAGGTCGATGTTGACTTTCTTGAGAGCAGCTATCATGCTGGAGATCGGACCGTTACCTCGACCGCGCAGCTGGAACTCCTTGCCGTCTACGAGGACGACGCCTTCAAAGATACGGATTAGGTCTTTCGTGTCCTGCGTCTTGCCTAGTCCTGCAGGCATAGGAGACTGTGAGCGGTCGGGGCGGATGCTGTAGTCGACAAGGCTAAAATGGGGGTTATTGTGGAGAAAATAAGTGGTTTCGAAGAGATCGGTAATCTCGTTCGCCAATAGCTCGCGTCCAAGCTCCTCGGCGCGACGCTGAACAACGGTGGAGAAGGCGACCTGGAGGCCACGAGGGAGATCGAGCTCTAGCTTTGCCTGGAGGATAAAGGCACTTCCTCCCTTTCCCGACTGTGAGTTAACGCGAATAATGGCCTCGTAATTGCGACCGATATCCTGGGGATCGAGTGGCAGGTAGGGCATTTTGTTCCATGGGTCCTCGCTGGATAGGCCCAGGCGTTGACGGTTCTGGAATCCCTGCATCCAAATTTATTAACTTACTGAACTAGACTACATGACATTGACGTTCGAAAAACGAAAATATAGGGGTTCTAACTTTCTTGATTGCATCTTGATGGCTGCCGGAGAAAGCTGCGCAAACAAGGCTGCCGCCGTAGGGAGCACGCTGGTGAACGGGAATCTTGGTGCAAGACTCAACCATATCGATGATCGAATTCAGATTGGAGAAATCGATACCTGGGCTGACGCCTTGTGTGTAAAGGTTCAGGCCTAGGGTGACGAGATCAACATTACCCGTTCGCTCTCCGTTACTGCGGAAGGGTCAGTATTGTGTGACAGGCAGATACAAGAAGGGGTACAAACCCGAATAGGCAACCTTCGACACGGTCGGCTCCCGCCATCTGGGCTAGCTCCGCTGCTGCTATACCTATACCAAGTTAAAAGGTGCACAATCGTACCGGGACCGAGTGTACTAACTACATCCACGATCGTTGTGAGGGTGCTGCCAAGAATTGTTAATGTTATGATACGGACATGAGAGATGAGAAGGGTATGGCTTACCAGAGACACGCACACACTTTCCCTATCCCCGATGTTGTTACAGAAGGATTCTATTAGGTCCGCATATACGTTTGGTGTTGCCAGCTCGACCGTAGCAGGCAAGTTCAGGATGATTTGGTCTCCCGTTGCCGCATTGGGGTCCCACGCTTCTTTCACGGCGCGACATACTCTTACGGCGTAATCAGGATCTGTGTCGGAGAAACATTCTGGCGAGAATTCAAACTGCCAATTCGTTTCCGAAGCCTCGGGATTGTCTTTTGTGAGGGACCTGACTAGCTTAGTGCATTCCACAGCAAGCTCCAGGGTCTGCTCTTCCGTATAGCCAAAGACGACTTGCCGGAAGCACTCGCTCGTAGCCAGGTATATGTGAATGATGGCGTTTTTTGCGCCACGAACCGACTCCACGGTCCTACGGATGAGATCGGGACGGCAGGGCGAAAGGACTTGTAGGAATACGTCGTCTGGCACAGCTCCGGGAGTTTCGATTAAGCGACGGGTGAAGTCGAAGTCGGTCTGGGACGATGAAGGGAAAGAAACCTCAATCTCCTTGTAACCAATGTCGCACAGCATCTTGAAGTAGCGCCACTTCTCGTCGCCGCTCTGTTTGTTAACCAACACATGTTAGATCCAGGAACGCAAGTATACTACCCCACACAAGATAGTCGAAGGGCCTGCGCGGGAAGGAAGATACGCACCATTGGATCGGGGAGACTCTGGTTTCCATCGCGGAGGCAAGAACTTCGAAGATGGCGCAAACGTTAGAAGCGCCCTATGCGCCGAGAGTATAGAATTGGAGGACATACGACAACCAGCGAGGCGCTTTCTCGATAACCTTGTCGGGCCATTGTCGATTCGGCAAATGAGGTGGCTAACCAATCAGTACTTAGTTAGACGTTAAAGAGCTAAGAGCAGGATGCTGAAGCGCTCACCTTGAACGGCTTATATTTTTTCCATGGCTCGTTGAGACTGCAGAAGAAGGTCGAAGAAGTCAGCGCTTCGTTTGTCAGAATGCTCAACTGAGCAGAGCAGCATTCGCAAGCAGACTGGGCCACCTACAACACCATCTTGGCGGCAGGACGTCAGCCGATGCGTGGGAACAGACCGGTCAGCGAAGGAGGCAAGTGAACGGCAAACAGGGCGAATTGAGATTCCAGATTCCAAGAGACACGATCCCAGACGAAGATGAAGAGATTCAAGACGAGAGAAATAAATACTTGTGGGTCTCAATTAGCATTTGAACCGAACCAACAGACTGGCGCTAGATAGTCTGTGGTGCAATGTGCAATGCCTGTGCCAATTGTATGGAATCCACAGCCGGTGAGTATACCTAAATAATAATAATAATAAAATACTACCAGATACTAGGTAAGTATAACATGGAAGAACTACACGTGTTGGGCGTGGCGTGGCGGGTTGGATCGGACCAAAATTTTTGAGTCACGGAGGGCGGGGTAGTACTGTATGCATTCTGCTGTGCTGCTTGCTGCTGCCGTTGTCTGCCGCTGTCTGCACTTCTTTCTGGCTGGAGGTTGCAGGCTTGGAGGGGCAACCCTGCCAATGATTCAATTGAAGCCCCTCCACCCAATTGACCACGCCTTATGCATGTACTCGCGTGGGGCAGTCCCACTGTAAGCTTCCTAGTTCCGAATGCGGACGGCGCGGAGTGGCAGCCGGGCTGTCGGCCGGAGCTCCTTTACGTAAGGTCGCCGGGATGGCTACTGACTCACAAGCTGTATTCTACGGGGCGCGCCCTTTCCGATATAGCGTCTTGATATCTCTTTGCCGCGTTGAAGCGACGGCATCTAAGTTTCTCAACCATCCAGATAGATAAGAGCAATAACGGTTTGCAGCGTCATATTTTTCAGGTAGGCAATAATGATCGAGATCTATCTCATTAGGTACCAATCGGAGCTGATAAGACACGCATGTGCTGTTGTTATACGACTAGTAAGTTGGTGCGAGGTGTGCCTGACATTTGACATTTAAACATGGTGCAATGTTTCCTACAATTATAGCTCTTCCCTCACCGGTGAATGCCATCCCCCATCGGCGAGCGCAGCTCATTAGTCCGGATTGGAAGTCGCGGTTCCCCACTGGTTTCATGTGCATATGTAGTGCAACATAGGAGCGGAAGCATGTAGGTACCATCGCACACCTTCCCATCTCGAACGCCGTCTGTGCCCTCGTGTTGGCGTTAAAATCGTTCCTTCTAGTACTACACCAGTTTCGTTGGGGACTTAAAAAAAATAAAGTGCCTGCTTAGGTACATAGGAGTACAAGGCAAGATTGGTTTCCATATCTGTGTCTAGATGTATACTAAAGCGCCAGCTGATGTGTGATGAGGTTTCAACAAGAGTTCCTCAACACATAAGTATTCCTGCAGGCAAGTTGAAAGATGACAGCTAACAGAGTAAGCCTGCATGCATACATATCCTACCACAACAAAACAACGACAACAACAAATCAATCTATGGCGCCAATCGCATTCCCAACTCCAACTGATGAATCATCTCATTCTAAAACCCTCGACCAGTCACCCGGTGGCACCTCATTCTCGAGTGTCCAAGGATACGTGGCACTTCTTTACCTCCTTGATTGCTGCTGTAGCCTTAAGCGCATTGGGAGTAATACTCGTTCTGGAAATCCCTGAGTGTCAGCCAGCTACATCACCACAACACCTACCTAGCTCTAGGCCTTGAGTTTACGTACCTGCTTCTTGCATGTGTATGGGCTAGCACATGCAGTGCAGCCGGTGAAGCCAGATCCACCTATAAGCCAACAGTTAGCAGCGCCGTATTATAACAATGGTTCGACTTATTCTCGGAAATTGATCACAGAGCGAGAGGATTCATGAGTGCGTACCACATTGCTTGTACGAGCATGTTAGCATGGCTCTACACTAGTGGGACTTCATCGACAACTTACAGCCCATTGTACAGATGCACATGTTGGCACGGAACCTGTCGCAGATGTTTTGGTCGATGTCACGAGAGTAGTCGTCTCCCCGACCTGCGTTGGCGTGGCTTGTCCACCCCCAGAGCCTGCAGCACATGTGAAGACGTTGGGACCTGCACGTCTTCAGTCAGCCTTATGGACGGCCCCATGGGGCTTTACGGAGATTTCCTACCGGGGATAGTGTATGTGCTTGATGAGGTCATCTGGTAAATGTTGATCAATAGGCCGGGGTCGTTTTGCTGTCGGGGAGTAGCCGGTCAGTCGCTCGCTCAACAGCAGCCCAAGTAGGCGGCGATATACATACCTTGTAGATGCCCGGGATGCTGTATGTTGTTGGCGACACCTTGGCTGATCCTCCTGATATGTTGATCTGTGCGCATTCCATCTAATGTTCAGTTAGCAACTGCGTATCTCCAAACTAACCATCCATCTAGAACCCTCGAGCCAACGTACGTAAAGTTGAGCCCCATTCGGTGATCCGGCGCCATGCAAGGCAATCATCTCGGCTCGAAGAAGATACTGTCCATCAGCTAGGCAGTCCGGGATAGTGATGGCATGGATTCCGCCATTCTTGATGACCTTGGACGTTCCCCAGGCGCCATTGACGTATCCGTCTTCTTGGATCTTGAACCTAAGAAGATAACCCTTTAGTAAGAGCTTTGGTCACGTAATGGGACGTCGAACTCACCATCCACTTCCATATCCCACATCTTTCGTAGCATCTCCAACTTTCTTGAGGTATGCCATTGTTGGGCCGAGATGGCTGGCCTCCATGACATCATTCGCACCCGACGTCAGAGTGTGTCTCCAGACCGCGTTTACCTATTAGAGATACGCAGTGAGCTGGCATTGGCTATGTCCCTAGAGGCGAGGAGAACCTTACTGTAGATCCAGCCTTCACGTCGATGATCTTATCGGAGGGCGTTGTTGGGTTGGGACCTCCATTGCAAGCAAGATCGTTCGTTGAGACGTCCGTAATGGGGCCATCATACGAAGGAGTGCGGATACCGTGAGATACTGGGTTCGTAACGCCACCAGACTCGAGCTGGACGAAGATCGTGTGCGCAGAAGCTACGCTGATCGCAGCAGCAGCTGACGCGATGCTGAGGCACTTCATTGTGTAAGTTGTCAAGCAATGTAAAGATGAAGGCGTAAATTGACACTATTCGCTACTATCTCAATGCAGACCTAGATGATGACAAGCTACCGGTTAAACAGGGAGTTCATGTACACAATATATGCTTGAGGCCTTGGGGCCATGATGTAAGGCGGGAATGATTCTCATATCCCCTAACCCGGAAAAGCTGGGGAGTGAGGCTCGCTTGCAACATTACACCTATGCATTAATCTATTAAGCCGACCTCCTCGCATTGAATCACTCGCTATTTTCGGGTGGACGCACCTAGTGTGCCTATATTCCAGGCTCGTGGGTTGGGTAAAATGGGCGTTGGTGGCGGAGCCTACTCGTCCGGGATCCTTGTTTTGGAACGGGAACTTGCTCACGGGTCTGGGCAAATGATATTAACAGGCCCCGACGGAGCTATTGGGGAATCGTCTATGTATTGTATGATTTATGATAAAAAAAAAATCGCTTGCTAAGAACTAAACGCCCGAAAAGCAAAGCAAAGCAAAATGCGGATCCGTGCCATCTCACGAGAACCACCCCGCGCACCTCTCTAGATGAGGCTGCATGTCTAGCTCTAGTGCTGTATCTCCCAGTTTAGAACGCCGTCGTCGCCAAGTGTGTCCTTCGGCTTCTCTTCCCGGATCGGCATCATCACCACCGTCGTTTTCAACTACCACCGTGGGGATTCTCACCCTCATGTCATCTCCTTCCCTCCCCTTCCTAAACCGGTCTCGGCCCCCTCCGAATAACAGGCGTATTCTCATCAATCGTAATCCCAAACTGGCTCTTCGCCAAGCCATAGCTCGTCCTCACCGCCTCGCTCGCATACACCCTCATCTCCCTCTCATACTCAGCCGTCACACCACCACTCAACCCCCCCGACTCCGCCAACAGCCTCCCCAGCAGCGCAGAGTCGCGCACGGCCGTGTTCGCGCCGATGCCGCCGGCAGGTGTCATCGAGTGCGCGGCGTCCCCAATGACCGTCACGCGCGGGTCGTTCTCCCACTCCGGGACCCCCTCGGGCGTCGAGCACGTGATCTTCCAGAACGCCGCCTCGCCCTCCGCCATCTGGTCGAACAGCGGCCGGAGCCGCGGGTGCCAGTCCCGCGTGATGGATTTCGCGATGTCGGCCGCCGCGACGCCGGTGATGGTGTAGTCGTCGTTCGGCGCCTGGATCACACCAGGCTGTGCCCCCATGGTCCACCCGAACTGGATGCTCGGGTCGTCCATGTCGCCCGGGCGGACGTTGGTGATGATGAACACCCGCCCGTTCGGGCGTGTGTTGTCGGCTATG
This sequence comes from Nemania sp. FL0031, assembly GCA_022432375.1. NCBI lineage: Eukaryota > Fungi > Ascomycota > Sordariomycetes > Xylariales > Xylariaceae > Nemania > Nemania sp. FL0031. Next base: position 19,904 of record JAJKKK010000132.1, on the reverse strand, counting down.
CGCCACACGCCTTCTCCGAGGCCTTTGAATGCTGTGGTCGGCGCTTGGCCGTGGATCCCCCTGGCGCCCGTGTCGTAGACTTTTAGTTTCCCGTCGGATAGCTGTTCCGCGACACGCGAGTATAAGCCCTCGCCGCCGATGAGCATCTCCCCTTCTACGGACTTCGACCCGTCTGCGAAGATGGCGCGGACCCCGGTCGCTGTGGATTCGTACCCTGTGACCTGGTGTCCCCAATTGATGAAATCCTCACAGCCTTCTAAGAACAGCCTGCGCATGTCGCCCCGCGAAATGCCTACCACCTTCCCGCCGCGCGAGACGAGGGTTTCCCGCAGGACCTTCGGCGCAGGCTCTAGCTCTGGCTCTGGTATTTTGGGAGCGGGAGCGGGAGCCGCTCCGTTCTGCTGATACGGGACTATCCCGTCATCCTTCGGCTCGCCCGTAATGGCGTCAATAGCCGAGAAACCCACGCCCCCCGTCTTCCCGCAGGTCTCCCAGAACTTCTGGAATCCCTCCGGTCCAAGGACTGCCTCGATGGCATCTAGGCCTTCGGTGGACAGGCGTAGCCGGTAGCCCTGCGCGCGGAAGATGATGGAGGTGTCCTTCTCGAAGATGCGGAAGGGGATGGAGGCGCGCAGGAGGGCTTGGCCGAGTAGGAGGGACGCGATGCCCGCGCCGGAGATAAGGATCGGTTTCCGATCGGTTGCCGCCGCCATTGTGGTGATTGGTTACTGAGTAAGTATGTTGAAGAGCTGGAAAGATACCTGTTTTCCTGTGTGCTATTTGAACTTTGGCGGAAGAGGCATGAGTTATTCTCGACCTTTTATCTTTCTTCCATGCTCTCTAGATATGAGATTCGAGACGATGCTATTCACACCCTTGAATACCACTAAGTAAGTAATGATGATCAATCCAAGTGGACGGACCGGGTGTCTATGTGTAAGACAGACAGCGGGCGATAACATCGTAAAAGCGGGGGCGAGTTGCGTGCTACAAACGCACTGTTGAAGATTTGAAATCAAGCGCTGGACTGACTAAACATGGCTTCGCGCGCCGAATCCTTTCCTTAGCTACTTACCTATCTGCATCGTCGTCCGGTTTGGCTTTCGGGCAAGCGAATGGCTATAGTACTTAGGTAGGTAATATGCTGGAATCTGCAGTACTAATTGGCTGATTAAGCTGATTAATGGGCGGCCAAGCGCGCTTTCGGGACCGAGTTGTACCGCCCAAATCTGGGACGTTCTTCGCTAAGCCATAACTAGCAATCTGGCCATTCTCGAAGCTTTTCATAATGAAAACTTCCGATGTGAGCAGAACTAGAAAATAGCGCGCCAAAACAAATCTTCTACACCTATAGGTCGCTCGGGGCCTATATCATCTCGTTCAACATTGAGGAGAAGGCAGCGACAGGGAAATAGTCTATTCACTAAATCAATCTAGCATCCCGAATCGAATGACCAACATTCTTAAATCGACTTGTTTCTAATAGGCGGCGTGTGCACAAAGAGGTACCTAATACATGCGATCGTGCAGAACCCAGAACACTAGACATATTCCGCCTCGACAGTATCATATCTCTTGCCTACTTGATAGTTAGTATTGTGTTAGGAATTGAAAAGTGGCATGAACATTATATTAATAGATACCTTTATATATGAGTGTGTATTCAGTCGATGCAGAATGATCTAACAATGTCAGCAAAACGGCTAATAACAACGACGCGATCATGGAATGACCTACAGACCGACTCGATAGTAAAGTCAAGATAGTAGTACATTCTACCATCAACACCAAGTCTTTGGTCTATTTGATCATCTGGAATTGAGCTCTAGGAAATAGAAAGCGCCAGTCAGTATTTTCAAGTTCAATGTTTAAGACACTAGATAACTAGGAGGCTTTAATACGCACCAAGTTGGCAGTAAGATAGCAGAGTGTCTCAACAGTGGCAGAGCGCACGATGGGAGCTGTGGATGATATCTCGTCGGCGTATATAGCTTCCGAAAAACTTCTTCGTCCCCTGTAGCCAACGGGCCATGCGTAGTAATACGACTTAGTGAAGGGTACATTCTCGGAAACCCGATCCCCCTATTTATCCGTCAGAACTTATTTCCAGAATACCCACTTCAAAACCATACCCTCTTAATAAACCAAATCATGGCCGTAACTCGCCACGTCCCGCTAAAGCCATCCCAGTATTTCTGGCTGGCTAACGAAGCGTGCACCTTGCTGTCAAATAGTACACCACAAACAAACCCATAGTGTTTCCGAGCTGTCCTTGACAATACTCTTGGGATATCATAGTTTTCTGGCTTGGCTTGGGCAAGCCCTTTCATGGCTGCTCCTCGCGCCACGGATGACCACGCATTGGGCGGCTGCAGTATTTTCATCGGCGTCGGAATGGACTTGTCTCCATTGATCGCGAGTTGCAACCGCTCTCGGAGGTATGTGGACGCACCAAAGCCTCCAACTAAGATGATCGATCGAACCACATCATTAGACATTGCGATTTGCCCCTTTACGAGTCGAATAATCTCCAGGATGTACTGTTCGTAAAACATATGCAAGTCGGAAGCTTTGAGCGAGAACCGAGCGTTTCTAGTAACACCAGCATTGGGGTTACGTTGTAAACCCGGCACGGGAATGTTGAAGATTTCATTCTCAGTCAAACTTGCTACGGTAAAGGTTCTCTTCGTCTTCATAGAGCGTTAGTATCTTAGATCCAAAAAACAACGGAAGACAAGCGCGTATTATATGAGGCTCGTAGACTTACCTCCTTCTCAAACTTCCGAACTGCTGTTTGTAGCAGCCTCGTGCTCCAATGGGGCTCATTTTGGAGCTTGGCAGTTAGAAACTCCTGAAATCGCAGGTCGACCAAAGCAGAGCCGCAAAGGTCTCCGGTTCCTTCACTTGCCTCATTGACTTCTAATACCGGGAGCAGAGAAGTGATAGTGTAACTGATCAGATCGACAGTGCCGCCCCCGGCGTCTACCACAACGAATGTATCTTTATCTTTAAGAGAGTCCTTGTCAAGCTCTCTAATAGCCGATATAGCCGCCGCTTCAGGTTCCGAAAGCAAAGAAGTCGTGATCGATTTTGGTAAGTTAGGGATACGCTTGAATGCATCCACTGTCCTTTGCTTCGAGACGTCTCGCCAGATCGCGGGGACCGTTAAGACAACGTGTACCGGAAGCCTTTCAAATACTGCGGCACCTAACCGGGCGCGTATGTTTTTGCAGACTTGGTTAAAGATGCCGGTCATATAGTCGGTTATAATCTTGTCCGTGTTGCGAGGCAGCTGGAACCCACCAATGGTGTCCACAGCTTCCTGAAATAAACTCGGCTCAAGAGCACTCCAAGACATTAGAAAATGGGATACACTAGTCTGATGTACTTAAACCTACAGCTTGAATAGCTTGTAGACTTCGCCTGGGGCTGCGTCTACTGCTACTTGAGCCCCCCATTCGAAGTCCCCATTAGCTAGGTAGCGGATCTGGGTTGGAACCTTGCTAGAAGAAACGGAACTATCGTCTGTACGGCTTGCCGACCAACTGTCGACTTGGTAGAGTTCATCGGGATTTGAGCTATGAGCCCAACAAGCACCGGAGTATGTGGTACCAAAGCTATAAATGAAATTAGATTAGCAATTCAGAGAAGGAGATGGACATATTTATTTCTCTATGAATTAATTTTCGACCTTAGTACATGAAGATAGGGTATTTCATACTCGAGGCCTATGATCAATTTTTCGTCCTCCATGATGTGGAGGCTGACGTAAACGAAATGTTCATTAGAAAATTTGGGAATGAGTGAGCCGTGTTTTCTTAAAACAAAATACCCAGGGTCGAAGCCGATCTCATGTAAAATATGTTTTCGGTAGTCCGTCGCCCCCAGCTTAGATTTATATACGAGTTAACCTGCTGATGCGGACACATTGAGAAGTTTCCATCTAGTCTCTAGCATCATAGTATTATCTGAGACCCGAGCCTTTTGAGCACCTATTGCCGGGAATATTTTTCATCAGCAAGACATCACAAGGGTCATATGCGGCTTACCGGGGTATCCATTTCATATCCCTTTCATCAAGTTCAAACAATTGACACCGCTCACAAATAACACCTCCCTACTCACAAAGGCTAATGTTTTATAGAAACCCAAGGTTAGATGCCTGGGACGGGGATTAAAATTGTCTCGTCTGGCTAAGACATCTATCTTGCCAGTTTATTCCACAGCATACTTTGTTGTACTAAACCATTCTATCACAAACACCTCTTCATAGAAGACTGGAGATATATCATATATGTGTGCTTCTACTATCCAGTACGAGCAGGCCTCGTTGTACTTACTCCAGAGGAACGACAGCAGATAGTACGCTTAATATTTAATTCCATTTGAACTACTCTCATAGGCAGCCATGAAGTGGGAAATAGGGAGGCTTGAAATTAGCATTGTACGTCGCCAAAGACCGAAAAAGAGGGATGATTCACAACCAACCGGCCATCATGATAATATCAACGCCGATTCACAGACAGAGAGCAACGAGTATGTTGACGCCAATTACCAGACCGGAAATGACGGGGATACGTCAACTCGCGTCAAGAGCCAAGTTTATGAGCAACTAAGAAGTGAATATGATAATTTATATGAGAAGCATAGCCAGTCGGAAGCGGAACGGAGGAAACTTGAGAGTCAGATCTCAAAGCTAAAGCTGCTAGGCGATCACGAAACTTCAAAAGATACTATCAATAGGCTGAGTGATCAAATACTTGTTCTGCGACCTTACCGCACAGCCTTCAATCGAGAGAACGCCCAAAGTGTAATTGATGTTGTTACCTAGTTTACACCCCGACTAAGCTAACATAATTACTAGGCTTTCGAGAACCTCCTCTTTAGCATCGAAGGTTGGGTCGAGAGGTTTACAGACATGTTTATTGACGATCAGCGATTCGCGAATGAACACGTGCGTTTTGTCAATCAACATCGACATATTCTCATACAATTTCAAGAGCTCCTTGCTTCTAATCAGGACCTCTCCTCAGCAGTTGGATATCCCGACAACGATCAAAATATACTCGCTGCCTTGATTTTTCGTTATGTTGAACAAAGGATATTCGGGCAGACACCATGCGGTATTAGCCCGCTAATGGCAGAGCTGCTGCAGGAAATCCAGAACACCCTACCACACTGTACAAGCCCACCAGTAGGTAAGTTAATATTAACCATCCTCAACAGATAATCCATAATTAATTTTGAATGTCTAGATATGACGGCTATATCTGCTTGGCGTGGACAAGCATATCATGCGCTATTCTCCCAACCCAACTACCCAGAGGCTCGCCAAAGAGGCATCAATGCTCTATCATCAGAACTAGCAGATATTTTGAGGTTCATCTGTGCCCCTGGTGGTTGGCCCGCCTTTGTAAGATCTATATCTTCGAAAATTATTGAGCCATCCGTTAGGCTTGACGAAAACTTTCGAAGGGCGCATGAAGAGTATTATTTTGATACTGCTTCATGGACTGAACCGGGCGGGAACATGAGTGAACTTAAGGGGCTTCTTAGCGTGAACGCCGCAAGGTTCAACGCTCAGATGGATGTGAGTGAGCTATACCCAACACCATCTATGGGGCAGCTCAGAGAACACTTCATCTGCTCGCTCCATCCTGCTTTGAAGGCAAAGGAAGTCCGGAAATTGAATCAGGGAGAAAACGTACGACAATCGGCAACTCTTTTCAAGGAAAAGGTTTTGGTTGCATGGGATCCCGAGACCGTACAAGGAAGAGATCCCGCCACCATGAAACAGAAGACTTGGCTTTCTAGAATCGCTACGCCTTAGGGGAGATGGAGTGGGCTGGTATCGGGTCGGAGAACTGGAAATACCACACGAAGTATTGGAATGATAGACCTAGAGAGATACTGGAGAGGAGACAAAGACCAACACCATGAGTAGCTCAAACTCCTAGAAAGTTCTACTACATTCTTATGCTTCACAACGTGTGCCTATTATTCAAACCGGATGATACAAATTAATTGTATAGGTAGACGTTTCGATTCCAAGAAGGTTTAATGAATTATATTAAAAATTAATAATAAATAATCATTATTTTTTTTCCACATTATTATATTTTTGTTTCGCGCTTGGCTATTTAAAAGTAGTGCTCTAATCTCTGGGGCTTTCCAGGACCCTTCAACTGCGACCAATACCTTTTCAGTAATAATAATTTGATCACCCCCTCGGTCCAAAAGCAGTTCTATGACGTCGATATCCCACGTAGCAGTTTCAATGGCGGCTATTAATATTGCTTCAGTAATCGTGACTTGATCACCCCGTCGGTCCCAAAGCAACTCTACTATCCCGACATTGCTAGCGTTGTTAATAGCGGCTGTCAATACTGCTTCGGTAGTAAGGATTTGGTTACTCCGTCGATCAAGAATTATCTCCATGACCTCGTCGGAGCGCGTGGCAACTACCAGCACTCTTTCTGTAATGGTAATCTGGTTGTCGTATTGATCAAAAAGCAGTTTTAGGAGTCCCGTGGCAAAGCGATCGTTCCTGACGGCACCCACCAACACTCGCTCGGTAATAATAATCTGGTCGTTATATCGATCGGAAAGCAATTCCATAAGCTCCATAGCACAACCTGTATTCCAAACGGAAGCCGCCAGTACTCCTTCGGTAATAGTGGCATGGTCGCCTAGCCGGTCGAGAAGTAGTGTCATGAATTCTCTACCGTGAATTCTGTTCTCTGCTGCGGGCACTAGAAGTTGTGCGGGTTCTTCCCAGCCGGCGTTCAACATCTTTGGGATAAGTTTCAAATGCCCTAATAGAGCAGCCTGTGCAATTGGCGTTATGTTGGCTGCGTTCGTTAAATAAAAATAGGCGCTGTTTCCTAGTTCCTTTAGTTCCTTAGGTTCCTCCCAGCCCGCATCCCACATTTCTGGGATAAATTTCAAATACCTTGATGGAGCAGCTTGTGCAATTGGCGTCATGCTGGCTGAGTTTGTTAAATGAAAATGGGGCCTGTTTCCTGGTTCCTTTGGTTCCTTAGGTTCCTCATCTAAACTAGAGATGTGATCTACGAAGGCAGAGATTCCCCAGCTAGCGGCAACATGCCGTATGGTGGGGTAATACATGAGAGAATTGTTCTCACGTAGCCACCACTCTCGACACGGGGAGTTTATGGTGAAGAACTCGGCGTGTGAAGGCATTATCATGAATGCTCCATCAGCCATACGTGCATGGTCAATCCAAAAGCGACGTGCATAACCCCAGATATGGGTCAGTTGCTTGGTTCGGAACGTTTCAATAATTAGATCGATACAACGATAGGCAAGGTCGGCATGCGCTTTCCGCATGTCTATGTGGCTATCACCAGACTTATTTAAAAAGTCCCTTACTGACTGGTGAAGTAGGTGCACCCTTCTATCTTGGATGATGACCATCAGCCGACATCCTGCAACCTCGTCCCGCATGAACTGAAGCTGGGTATCTTGATCGTCCTCTTTGTGGTGCAATTCGCAAACTTCGGAGAGCTCTAGTAGATCTAATGGCCGGCGACATACGGCAACAAAGCCTAGCATGCGTCTGATGCCGCTAGCACTAACTCGTTCTCGTGATACAGCTGTGTTGAAAAGTTTCTGGTAGAGTGAATGAAGTCCTATAGGTATATCTTGTAAGACCTGAACAGCGTCCATTGACGGAACATCGTTAAGCTCGGCACACGCCAAGCCAACCCAAAGGAAAGTACCTTCTGCTTTGGACCTTATTACGTCAAGGACTTGTCTCTTAACCTTATCAGTATAGTTCTTTTTCTTGGAGAGATCATCCACTCTCTCTTCGATGAATAGATCAACATCTTTTTGCCTCTCGGGGAAGAAAGCTAAATCCATAGTTCCGAAACCCTTTAAGTGCCTGCTTATTTCTTCATATGGCCGGCTAGTAACTAAAATTCGGAGATTTGGTGTGACATTTTGGTCGTAAAAGGTTTGCTCGAACTGCAGTAAGAGGGTGTCTTGCGATTCCTTGTCGCATTCATCTAGGGCGTCAATGATGCAATATTTTTGACCGGTTGGTTCGTCCGCCGCCATGGCTATCAAAATCGACCAAAGAGCGTCGAACGATTTAAATAGCTGTGCCCCACGTTCTTTATATTTAGGCAGGATGTAGTCAAGAAGCTGCGGTTGCTGCTGTACGAGTTGAAGAAGAAGTCCTCTAACGACTGACGTGGCTGTGCTCCGCGTCTCGAGGCCAGAGTCACAAAAGACATACGCAAGTGTTCTCCCGTCAGTAGTGGAAAAGGCCTGGGACAGCTCTTCCGTAAGAAATATAGCCATGGTTGACTTCCCTGTTCCTGGGTTGCCATGAAGCCATAACAAATTAGAAGCGTTTTGGTCTAGCTTTCTTGGTCGAAGCCATTGAGTTAGCCTCTCGGTGCCAAGGATCCACTCGCAGGTGCCGGAAGCCCGGTTTCCCTTTCTGCGTTTCAGTGCGCTTCTATCTTCGGACGGATCGGTAAGGAAGAGGTCTTTTAAACAGACCTCGGCCTCAGGTTTCATTTTCAAAGCGTCTGAGCCAACAGTCAGCAAAGCACCGCAGAGACGAGGAAGACACTCACAATCACGGTTAGTAATGATTGAATGTGCTATTAACACATTAATATGGCATACGTGGACAATGGAACGGATACACGCACGTTCTAGTCGACGTCTAGCAACGTCTTTTGCGCTAGTATACATTCTATTAATAACTTCGGAGACTGCTAGGAATGACCGACTTTCTGGACTATCATATTTGTTGATTTCTTTATGATCGGCTTGGAGCCCATATCGTTCGAAGCCAGGAATACATGCAGATGCCTCTTCTACGACCTAAGAGATTAAGTAAATATGGGTTCCGATGTTCTGTAGTCTTGAGGTTGTCACGTACATATTCTTTTATCAATCCACCGATCCCAAATGACCTCCCGAGGTCGGTGTTATACAGTTCGTAGAAACAGGCGACTGGCATTGATAATCTATTGCACAGCTGGCAAAAATAATGTAATTTGTCGATGAGCCTAGGTTCGTCGTAATAAAGCTCCCGGGTAATTCCGTCGTACGCACCAAATGGTTGCATAAGCGAAGTAAGATATTTGAGAAACGACTGTAACTTGGTACCCCTAAAGGGAGTGCCCAAGAACACTAGACCAACGATTCGGTCTAGTAAGGATTTATACTCGCTCGCATGGTGAGAGTGGGAAACTTCGCGGCTGGCGAACAAAAGGGCCTTTTGTCGTTAGCTCAAGAGCATTCCAAAATCGACGATCCCGACTTACGTCTACGATAACATTTCCACCCAAACTATGGCCAATGAAGATAATGGGACGGCCGGAGGCACCAGGGGAGAAGGACATAAAGCATTGTATAAGCTCTTCTCCACAAAGCTCTAGACGCCTTTTGGGCGCGTTTTGGTGCCATTGGGATTCATAGTTGAAAACTGCAATCCTGGACTTGGGGACTTTTGCGGGGAGCATGTCGGGATCCCGAAGCCAATGGACTTCCTTACTACCGTCCTTCCATTTCCACGCCCAGTCTACGTCTGATCCGAGGCCATGTACGGCAATGATGCTGTATCAATTAGGGCACTGTCGATCCAAAGAGGAGTCCAAAACCTACTCGACCTCAGTCTCGTCGCCACTATCATGGGTCGGCGAAGTATAGAGTACATCGAACGGGTTCCGCGACCGCTTCTATGAAAGCATTAGTATGGTGTCTCTCCCATCATCAATTCTACAAACTCGTTTCCCTAGCTTCGACGACGGCTCCATCGTCAGAATCAGAGCAGTAGCCCAGCACACAAACTCGATAATTGCGTAGAAGAGCTGCAATTGGGATTTCCAGAAAGGAAGGTCCGCGACTGTCACAGGACGGGTACTCGCTGGAAACGGGGCGTGGGGGCTCTGAACCAATCGCCCTCGCCGACTTCAAATTTGGCTGACTGCAGGCTGCAGTCTGCAGCCAAAACGGCACGCTCGCTGAGATGAGGCCTCCTCCAAGCGCCAATGGTACGCTGTAAAGGGGGTGCTCGAGGTTGTGTGAAAAAAAAACTGTCACACCAAAATAAGCTACCTACACTTATTACCACCCTGTATACTGCCTTAACTACGTCTAATAGCTTATATAGCATTGAATTGCACTATTCGTTAATTATACTTTGTTTAAGGGCCTTTTTGCAGTATATTTCTATAACGAAAGGTCGTTTTTTAGGGGTTAACAACGTAGCTATTAGATTGGTGTAGGTGGTGGAAGTGGTAGTGGCGGTGTAGGTAGCTTATTTTGGTGTGACAGTTTTTTTTCACACAACCTCGGCGCTTACGTCATTCCCCAGCCCCCAACGCGCTCGATGAAACAAGATTTCGGCTCTACGATCCCTCTTGGTATCGTAGTACTTCATCAGCGCTGTTATTGGAAATCGCGGTCTTTTCCCTATCTAATAGGCTGCTCTAAGAGTGAACTCCGAGCGTTAACTTAGGGCGGTGGGTGGTAGAGAAAGGGGGAATAGATGTATTTTTATTTAATTCCTCGGACCTTCTCAGACTACATAGTAGTAACTAGGCTCCTCAAGTGCCAATCATCATGGAATTGAATAGGGTGGAGTGTACCGGAATCCTGCCGAAGAGAGGGGTTAGGTAGGCCGGGCTATATCGGGTTTATCCCCTCTACGTACTTCGTTTATGACTAAGAACTCTCGTGCTTACGACTTATTTGGGCAGCTTTCTTTTCTGCCCAATAGCCCCTTCACGCAGTCTGACCGATCGGATGACTCAGTAACATAGACCAATATGGAGTCGGTAGCTTTGTTGACACAGGATAATTGGTTGATATATGGGCTTTTGGGATGGCTAGCTAGCTAAGTAGAAGGGATGAAAAGGTGGACGATAAAAAGGACGGTGGTCGTCGCTAGGCCGATAGATCACTTTATCTAAGAGATTGTGTTTCTTGGTTCTTCGATTGATGTCGCAACATTTAAAATGGTCAAGCGACTATTTCCGACTAGATTCTGTGTTCATGGTTTCCACGAAATTTCTTGCAGGAATTAATAGCACGAGGGCTACATAGATGTGTACAGCAGAATCGTATCCATAAAGGCGGGCGAATCCCCAGCAAGCGAGAGAAGTTGTCGGTCGTTGACCAAGCCAGCCATACCCCTTGTAAGTAAGTTGTACTTCTAAAGATTTTCAAGAAAGATTTTGTAAACATGACGCTTGTTACCTGACTTGTGAGGATAATTTACTGAAAACATGTGGCTAACTGGAGGCACTCTCCAAACGCCAATGGTACCCTGCTACAAGGGCTCTACTTAAGCTCCTGTTCAACACTATTCCTGTCCTTCCAGTATACCACCATCATAACTAGTGGTCTGTTCCATGTCTAATAGGACGGGTCTAGAAGCGAACCCCTAATTTTCCTGTGCCGTCCAAACCTAGCCGAAGAGGGCAGTAGGGTTACACTAGGAGTTATTGGGTCTAGGTACCTATAGGGATTCACTTGCGTAAATCCTATTTCAGCGTCTTTCCTCCATGCCTAAAAATAAATGTTCAGATAGCTTAGTTTATGAAATAGTGTACTAGATTAAAAAACCAGGGAGGTAGCTACATCCTGTATTTGAAGTAATGAAACTCCACAGACTCTGCTAATACAAGAGAATTGCTGTATATAAGGGCTTTTGCTTTGTGTACATGATAGAAGGGGAGATAGGTCGGTCCCGGAAGCCTGCTGGAGCCCCTCACCTGATGTCCCCGACTGGTCTCGCACCTTTCGAACAGCCCAGGGATTTCAGACTGCACTATTTTATGAGGACCGACTAGAATTTGGGTCAATAGTTCCACCGAGATGTCGTAATAATGGAATCTATATCACTGGCACTAAGATAAAGAAATAGAAGGGGTGACTTCCACGATTCTATTCTAAGCCTCCCAACATAGGTACATCAAACCCATCCCAAGTTAGAACATGGAATATACAGAGAGTTAGTTGCATATGCAGCAAATATTGCGATCCTAGCAAGATAAAGACGCCCGGGTGGCCAATAAAACTACCTGCTGCGTCACTGCTTATCTTATACGCCACTTGTTTGTGCCCTTAGGCAACAACCTCTACTCACACAGCTGAAACCATACAGGCTATCAATAGCTTTCGTTACTCACCCCGCACTCATCTTTGTGAACCCCCTTCCGGTATTCCCAATATCAGAAGCCACGTCAATGATGGATCTATTCCACGTGTATAGTGTTGGCTTCTTCTGACTTTCCGTCGCATTCTCGGCGTAGCGCCACCTGGTGCCTATCAATGTAACGGGAATTCTTAGAACACAGGTCCTAGGACAGCCGTCTTACTCGGTTCCGAGAAGCTAGGTTCAGCCGTTTGACTTAGGCGGCGCGAATTACCACAGCACTAGGAGAATAACGACAAACAGAAACTACAAAGGTGCGAAGAGGTATACGGGTACCCTATAAACCGTCCTCAGTGATGGAGGGTTCACAAAGTTGGGCGTTTTGCCAGGAGGCTGTGTAGCTGGGATCTGGGAGAGGTATCCGGTCTGCGCAAAGTCGGCCATGGCGAGTTTACTAGTTTGTGACCAAACATCAAAAAGGAGAGGCCGAGGGAATAATGCTTAGATTTCGAGGCAGAAGGGTGACCGCCGAACAGAGCCTGGAAAACTCTTGAACCTGGAGAACGTGGGAGATGAGCAATGTGAATGGGAGAAGATGCTTTAGGAGCAGTTTTAAGGCTCTCCCGAAACATTACGGGGAACTTATTTACACTTAAGTAAATACCATTGCGGACTGTTAATGACGGCCTACTCCAATCCTGGGTGTGCCTGGGCAGTAGTAGGTCGGCGTATAGACCACACACTGTTATAGAATAGTCAACCTTATCTACTTTAAGGTAGTGCTATAAGGCGTTTAATTTAGCCGTTATGCAAAGTATCAGTATAGGTCTTTTTTACTGACTCTTTTTATACTATAATACCTCGATTTTGTGTTTTCTAATTTTAGCTGGTTGTTTTACCTATTCGTTTTCAAAGTGGGTAAGGTTGGTTTGTGTAGGGAGGGCCATTACTACATTATTTGAACTATTTAATTTACTTAATTCGGTATTTTTTATTTTATAATTTTACTTTATACTACTTTAAAATTAATTTTAGCTATATAAAACAAAAAATCAATTTAATTTATATTTATATAAAGCAAAAAATTAATTAAATTTATATATTAATTATTGTACTAAAAATAAACTATAAACTATTTAATTATTAAGTTTTAGTTTTATTAAAGTATTATTTATATAGCTAGTTATTAACTTAAAATATTATATAAAAATGTTTAATAGTTATTTTAATGCTTTTATTTATTTAAGTTTTATTAATAAACATATTATATATATTATATATATTATATATGTTATTATAAAAAAAAAAATATATATATATACTTAAGCAATAATAATAAAATTAGCGGCTAAGCCGTCGGCCGTATAGCTAAACTAGCGATTTAGCTTTTGTTGTTTTTTTTTAATAAAAGAAAAAAAAGCAAAAAAGTTATTATTATTGTTATTATTATTATTATTATTATTAAGCTTATTTTATATAAAGCAACAAGCCGTATAGTTTTGCTATTTATAATTATTATAATAGCTATTAAAATAACTTTATAATTATATGTATATTAAAAAAAGCTATTAAAATAACTTTACAATTATATGTATATTAAAAAAAGCTATATTAATTTATCGAACAATATGTTTATTATATAAAAATATGCTAAATAAAAAAATATAATAGCAACTTTTTTTAATTAAATTAAAAAAGTATTAATATAGCTTAAATAGTTTATTTAAACTTATATTATAATAATTTGCTAAACAATAATATTTTAGCTAAACAAAGCTAATATAGCATATTAAAACATATTATAACAATATAACGCTAGTTGTTATTTTTTAATTTAAAAAATAAAAGCTAGCATTATAGCTAAAAAAAAAAAAAAAAAAAAAAAAAAAGTGCTATATATATAAAAAAGTTAATATTTATAATATAATTAAAAAAAAATATAATATATATATTATAATAGTTATAATAATAATAATAGTAGTGTTAATAGTAATAATAATGCTAATATTAGTATTAGTGCTATTAAAAAAAAAAAAAAAAAATATTAATAGTATAAAAAATAAATAAAAATATAAATTATTATAAAAGTTATATATAGCAAACAAATATATACAAAAAAAAGTGTAATTATTTTTATATATATAATAAAAAGCGCATAAATAATTATATATAATAAAAAAGCATATAAATAAATAATTATATTTATTTTTATATATTAGTTTTAAAATAGTAATATAAGTAAATATAGTTTTTTTTATATAAAAGTAATATTATAAATATTTAAAATACTATTATTAAAGCTAGCATATAAAAATAACTATAATATTATATTTATATTATAAAAACTATACTTATTATATTGTTACTAAATAAAAACTATATATTATAAACTAACTATAAAAAAGCTAATTAAAAAAGCTAAAAATAGCTAAATTAAAACAAAATATATAAAAAGTTATATTTTAGTTAAAAAAATATATATATATTATATATAAAATAAACGTTTATAAAGCTTATAAAGCTAAAACTAACAAATATAATAAGTATATACTTATAAAACTTATATAGTTTATAGCAACAAATAAAACAAACAAAACAAATATATGTTTATAAAACTTATATAGCTTATAATAACAAGTAAAATAAACAAAACAAATAAACATATAATTAAACAAAAAAACTTTTAATAAAGTTATATTTATAAAAAAAAAAATATTATATATAATAATAAAGTTTTTTATATAACTAGTTTTTTTTTATTTTATTTATTAATTTAAATTTATTTAAAGTTTTTAAAATAAAAATTATATTTTATAATTATTTATATTTTTATAATACTATTATTTAGTAAATTATTTTATAATATTTTACTTTAAAAATATATTTTTATTAAGTATTAAAAAATTTTATTATTATATAAACATAAAGTTTAATAATTATAATATTTTAATAAATTTTATTTAGTACTATAATTAATTTATTAAACAATAAAAAATTATATTTATAACTTTAATATTAACGCTAAATATAATTATTTAATAGTTAAATTAAATATATTAAAAACTAACCAAGCTAAAAAGCAAAAATTAATAACTAATAAAACAAATTATAAATATATTACTATTATATTATAAACTAAACAAACTAGTATAATTTAATAAAAACCTAAAATAAATATAAGTATATTTTATATAAATATAAGTTTATTTAAATAATTATATAATTATAAAAAAATAACAAAAAATTATAATTGCAAAAAATTTTTTTAAAAAAAATGCTTTAAAATAATAAAAGCTTAAAATGCAAAAATACTTAAAAAATTAAAATAAACCAATTTTTAACAATTTTAAAAAGTTTAAAAAACAGTTTAAAAATATGTTTAAAAATTTAAAAAAAAAATAATAAGCTAAAAAAAAACTGTTAGCTATAAAACAAAAAAAATTAATAGCAAAATATATAATATTATTTAAATAAATATTATTTAAAACTTTATAAAACAATAAAAATATTATAATAATTATATTTTATTATAAACTTAAAAAAAAATTAAAAATAAAATTTATTATATAAAAAAATTTAATAATTTTAATAAATATATAATATTTATAATTAAAATTAATAATAAACAATATAAATAATGCTTATAAAAATAAAAAAAACAACAAATTATTATTTTAAATATAAGCAAAAAAAAAATAATATAATTAACTATATTAAAAATATATATAAAACTAATAAAATTTAATATTATAAATAAAAAATAACAAAATTTTAGCAAAATTAAATATTATAATTATAACTAAATAAAGCATATAATATTATATTATAAAAAACTAAAAAAATCTAAATAATAAACAATAGCTATAAAAAATAACAAAATATTTAAAGCAATTAAATAAAAAAGTTTAAAAATATAAATTAATATTATAATTATTAAAATAAAAAAAGCTAATAAATAAATTAACAAAATAAACTTTAAAAAAATATATAAAAATTAGCTAAAAAACAAAAAATATTTTAAATAAAATAAATTATATTATTATAAATAATATAACTATTAAATATATAAAAAATAATTAAAATAATTAATATAAAAATTTATTTAAAAAAAATATATTGCTATAAAAACTATAAAAAACTATAAATATTAAAAAAAACAAATTTATAAAACTAACAAAAAAACTTTACTTATTATATTAAATTATACTATTAAAAAATAAATTTAAAAAATATAAAAGTATAAAAAATATAACTTATTAATAAAAAAAAAACTAATATATAAAATAAACTTAAAATAGCAATAAAATTTATATATAAAAGTTATTATTATAATAATATTATAATATATAAAAATTATATAATAATATATATTAATAATAAATTATATATAAAATTAGCTTAAATATTATATATAGTATACTAATATATAATATATATAAAAACAAAAATAAAAAACATATAGTTTTTATAATAAAATAATAAATAATTAATAAACAATTTTTATATATATAAAAAACAATTAATAATTATTTATAAAAACTTATAAAAATTTATAATATTTAAACAAAATTTAAAATATTTTAAAAAATATACTATTAAAAAAAATGCTAATAAATATATTATAAACTTATATATAATATATATAAAAAAAAAAGCAAAAATATTAAAATAAAAACAATAGTAAAAATAATAAATAAAGCAAAAAAAATTAACGTTTAAAAAATAAAAAATACTATAAAACAAATTAAATATAACTAATAAAAAAATAATAATATTTATAATTATATAAATAGCTAATAAAAAGCTAATTAAAGCTAATTTAATTATATATATAAAAAAGTAAAATAAATATTAAATTATTTAAAAATTAAAAAATAATAATAAATAGTTATAAAAACTAAATAATTAACTTTAAATATAATAAAATTATTAAATAGTATAAAAGCTAAAGCTATTATTTATATTATATTAAAAATATAATATTAAAATATAAAGCTTTAAGCTATAATAAATATTAAAGTATAAAAAAATTTTATTTTATTATAAATAATTAATATAATAAAAATATTATAATAAATAAAAAAAAAACTTTATAATTTAACAATAGTTAATAAAAACTTTATAAATTACTAAAATAATAAAATAAAAAAAAAAACAAAAAAAACAGTTTTTTATATTAAAAACTATAGTAAAAAGCTTATATTAAATATTATTAATATAAAATAATATAATATTATTTTAAAAATATTTTAGCTATAAAAAAACAATTTTATAATAAATTAAAAAATAAAAAAATTTTAATAAAAAATATTAAAAAAAAACTTAGCTATTATTAAAGTATATAATAAATTAATATATAAACTTAAAAAAATATTTTATATAAAAATAGTTATAAAAATATTAAAGCTAAAATATTATAAAAATTTTTTTAAAAAATATTAAAAGTTTAATAATTTATTTAATAATAAAAACAATAATATAAAACTATTAAAGTATAACTAATATAAACATTATATTTTTTTAATAAATAAAAAAATATTATAATATTTTTTATTATATTAAATAAATAAAAAACAAATTTAAAAACTAAAAAATTATTTAAATAAAAATATATATAAAAAATTTATATATAAGTTAATTTTATTAGCAAAATTACTATTGTTATAAATATTTAAAAAGTTAAAAAAAAATAAAAAATTTAAATAAAAACTATATATAAATTATTAGTACTTTAATTTAATTTTATAAAAAAATAAAAAATTTTTATTTAAAATTAACAATTTTAAAAATAAATTATATAAAGCAAAATAGTTTACTATATTAAATTTATTAAAAGTTTATTATTAAATTAAAATTATAAAAAATAATAAATAAAAAATAATTTTTAAAATATTATATAAGCTATATAAATATTTAATAATACTTTTTAAATTTATTAATATATTTATAAACTTTTAAGCTATAATTATAAATATATTATAAAAATTTATTAATTAATTTATAATAATATATTTAAATAATATTTTAATTTATTTAAAAATAATTAAAAAATATAAAAAATATATATAAAAAGTTTTTAAAATATTTAAAAATATAAAATTAAAAGTTTATTTAAAAAAAAGCAAATTTTATAAACAAAAAATAAATTTTTTAAAATTTACTATTATATTAAAATAAATATATATTTAAAAATTTAAAATAAAAGCAATTAAAAATTAGCTAATATTAAAAAATATAAAAAATATTTAATTATTTATTAAATTTATTAACTATATAAAACTATTAATTATAAAATTTAGCAAATATATAGTAATATTTATAAATTTAATAAAAAATATAAAAAAATTTTAATAAAAATATAAAAAATAAGCTTTATTTAATAAAATTAAATAATTAATACTAAAAAATTTAATACTATAATTATTAAACTTAAACAAAAATTATAAAATTAAAATTAATATTAATAATAAAATAATAAACAAACAATTAAACTAAAAAAAATAAAAATAAAAAGCTATATTTAATAGTTTTTTTTTTAAAAAAAGTTTTTAAAATTTAAAATAAACTATTAAATTTATAACAAAAAACTAATAACAATAATAAAAATATTATTTAATTAAAACAAAAAAACTAATTAAAATATTTTTAAACTATAAAAATTTATTATATTTATAACTATAAAAGTTTTTAATAAATAATTAATTAAATAAGCAAAGTTTTTATTATAGTTTTATTTTAAAATTTATTATATTAAAAAAAAAAATATAAAAGTAAATATTTTTAGCAAAAAAAACAATTACTTAAAAAAAAATATAAAAAAAAGCTAAGTTTTATTATAAAAAAAAATAATAAAGTATATATATTTATTATAATAAATATTAATATTAATAATTAAATATAATAAATAGCTAAAATTATTTTAGTAAAATAAAAAATATATAATAAAAAAAATTAATTAAAAAAATATATAAAAATATACTATTAAAATATTAAAAATAATTTAAAATATTTATATAATTAAAAAAAACATATAATTTTTTTAAAGCATAAAAAATTATAAAAAAAATATTATAAAAATATAATAAATATAAAAAAGCTAAAGCTATAAAACATAAACTATATAAACTATTTTAATTAATAAAAATATTAAATAAAATATAAAAAATAATTATTTTTAATTTTATTATTAAACTATTAATATTTAAAAAACTAATAATAAAAATAATATATAATTTTATTTTAATTATTATAAATAAGTTAACTAAATATAAATTGTTTATATTATATAAAAAAGTTATATTAGTAAAAAAACTAGCTTATATAATTAATTAATATATTTTTAACAAATATAAATATTTAAAAAAAATTATTATTAACTAAAAATATATTATAGTATTTAAATATTATTAATTATTTATAAAAGCTTTAAAAATAAAACATAATATATTAATAATATATTATTTAAAAATAAACAATTAAATAAAAAAATTAAATTAAATATTAAAATAATATTTATAATATTATATAAATAAAAAATAAAACAATTAAATAAAACTATTATTAATAATAAAATATATTTATAATATATTAAATAAAAAAAATAATAAATATATTTACTTAAACAAGTAAATAAACTATAACCAAATAGCTAAACTAAAAGTTTAGCATGCAAGCAAAAAAGTAAATAATAACTCTTTTATACAAAAAAAAAAACAAACTATATATAAGCTATATATAGCTTAGCTTTTTTTTATATAAT
>JAJKKK010000131.1:0-45665 GCA_022432375.1 Nemania sp. FL0031 | reverse complement strand
AAATTTATAAATTTATAAATAATATAAATATTTTAAAATAATTTTTAAATAAATAAAAAATTATTTATAATAAAAATTTATATAATAAAACTTAAAATAAAAATATATGCTATTTAAACAAGTAAATAAACTATAACTAAATAGCTAAACTAAAGCTTAGCAAGCAAACAAAATAATAAACAATAACCTTTTTGTATAAAAAAAAAGCAAGCTATATATAAGCTATATATAGCTTAGCTTTTTTTATATAACCAATTATTAATAATTATATACTAGTAGCTATAAACAGCTATTAATAGCTATTAGTATAGCTTTTAATAGTATATATAGTTATTAATAACTAACTTATTATATATAGCTACTTTATTGCTTTATTAATTATTTTGCTAAGCTGCAATACTAATATAAACAAGCTGCTAACATAAAAATATAGGCCGCTAACAGCTAATATAAATTAATATATTATTTAATATATAAAACGTAAAAAAAACCTTTTAATTATTTATTTTTATATAAAGCGCTATAATAAAATAATTAAACTTTACTACTTTTTTTAAAAAACTTAAAAAAAGCTTAGGTTTAAATAATTTTTACTATATATAACTTATAAATATACCGTTAAAGCTTTTTATAATATAGTTTTTTTTTTATATATTACTTTAAGCAGCAATAAACCTAAAATTTAACTATTAAAATAAAAATATATAAATTTATATTTATAATAATTTTTTAAAAGTTTTAAAAAATTTGCTTTTATTTTTAATAAATAAGTTTATAAAATAAATAAAATAAAAATTATTTATAGTTTTTAATTTTTTATTATTATTATTATAATTTAATTAAAAAATACTTTTTTTTTTTATTTAAAACATTAATATAAATTTTTTTTTTTATTATATTTTATTAAATTAAAATAAACTTATTTTATTTAAAAATAATATATTTATTTATTTATTTTTATATTTTTATATTTATTTTTATATTTTTATATTTTTATATTTATTTTTATATTTATTTATTTATTTATTTATTTTTATATTTATTTATTTATTTTATATTTATTTTTATATTTATTTATTTATTTTTATATTTATTTTTATATTTATTTATTTATTTTTATATTTATTTTTATATTTATTTTTTTTTTTTTTTATATATATATATATATATATATATTTTTTTTTTTTTTTTTTTTTTTTAAGCTTTAGCCTATTTATAGTTACTTAGTAATTTATATTTTATATACTATAGTATAATTAAATATTTATTATTAACTAATTAACTTAAACTTTAAGTTAAACTTTTTATTAAGCTACAATTTATTAGTTAGCTACTAATAACGCTTTTAATGTTTTTTTTTTAATATAAAATTTGCAAATCTTTAACTTTTATAACAAAAACCAAAATGCTAAAAATAGCTTTTTTTTTTAATATTAAACTTATATTTTTTTGTTTATATAGCAATAATATTTTTTAATTAAGCTTTAAATAGCAGCTGTAAAAATGCTTTTATTACGCTTTTATTTTAAGCTATAGTTAGCTATTAAACTATTTAGCTTATTAAAGCTATTTAGCTTACTATTATATAATAAGTTAACTATGCTTAATTATACTTTAAATTTATATATTAATTAATTTTTTAAAATGCTTTAATAAAAACTTTTTTTTTAACTTTTATAATATTAATATTAGTTTTATTTATTTGTTTTAATTATATTTTATATTTTTTTATAGCTTTAAAAATTACTAAATATTAATAATTATTTAAATATATAAAATTATATATTAAAATAAAATAAATTTTATAATTATAATTAAAATTATTTAAATTTTATAAGCTTAATTTTTTAACTGCTTTTAATAGTTTAAAAATAGTTATAACTAAAGTTATATTTTTAAGCTTTACTATAATATATTATTAAGTTTAAATATTTTAGTTATTAATAATAATAATAATATTGTTATAAAAAGTATAATAATAATAAAAATATTATAATAACAACAATAAAAAATAAAAAAAATAACTATTTTATAAAACTTTTATTTATTTTTTATTTTTATAGTTAATATTTTTATTTAAATTTAAATATATATAGTATATTAAATAAAGTTTAATTAGCAAGCTTAAAACAGCTATTTTTTTGCTACTTTTTTAACTAAAGTTTAATAATTAAACATATAATAAAAAAAAGTTTAACTTAATATATATACTAAAGGTTTAAAACTATGCTTATTATATAAACAACTATATAAAATAGTTTTAGTAAAGTTATAAATAATATTTTTTTTATAATAAGCTTAATATTTAAAGTTATTAAAAATTTATATTATATTTATATTATTTATATAAATAACTATATAATAATAACTATATATTTATAATTAACTTTATTATATAAAAATAACTAAATATAAAAAAAAAAAAAATATTATATATTTAATATTTTAATAAAAATTAAACTATAATAAAAAACTATAATATATATTTTTTTTTATATATTATTTTTTTTTTATATATACTTTTTTTTTTATATATATTTATTTTTTAATATTTATTTATTATTTTTTATTTATAAAATAATATATATATATAAATTAATATTTTAATATTTTAATATAAATATAAATATTTTATTATTAAAACATTAAAAATATTTATTTTAATAAATAATAATAATTTTAATTATATAATTTATATAAATAAATAATTTATTAATTTGTTTATTTATATAAACTATATAAAAGTTTTATAAATTTTAAAAAATATAAATATATATTTTATATTTAATTATTTAATAGTTTTTATTAAATATATTTATAATTATTAACTTAAATATTTTAATTTATAAGCTTTATTAAATATATTTATAGCTTTTAAATTAAATATTTTAATTTATAAGTTTTATTAAATATATTTATAACTATTAAATTAAATATTTTAATTTATTTTATTTAAGCAAATAAATAAACTATAATTAAATAGCTAAGCTTAAGTTTAATATATAAACAAAAAAATAAACAATAACTTTTTTATATAAAAAAAAAAATAAGCTATATAAGCTATATATAGTTTAACTTTTTTTAATATAACTAATTTTTAACTATTATATATTAACAGCTATATATAGCTACTAGTAAATAATTAATATAGCTATTTAATAATATATATAGTTATTAATAACCAACTTATTATATTTAGTTATTTTATTATTTTATTAATTATTTTATTAAGCTATAATACTAATATAAAACAAGCTACTAATATAAAAATATAAACTGTTAATAGCTAATATAAATTAACATATTATTTAATATATAAAGCATAAAAAAAAACTTTTTAACTATTTGTTTTTTATATATAAAGCGCTATAATAAAATAATTAAACTTTATTATTTTTTTTAAAAAACTTAAAAAAAGCTTTAGTTTAAATAGTTTTTACTATATATAGCTTATAAATATATTATTAAAGCTTTTTATAATATAGTTTTTTTTTTATATACCGTTTTAAATAATAATAAACCTAAAGTTTAACTATTAAATATTTTAATTTATAAGTTTTATTAAATATATTTATAATTATTAAATTAAATATTTTAATTTATAAGCTTTATTAAATATATTTATAGTTTTTAAATTAAATATTTTAGTTTATAAGCTTTATTAAATATATTTATAGCTTTTAAACTAAATATTTTAATTTATAAATATATTAATTATATTAATTTTAAATATATAAATTATATAATAAATAATTTAATAAATTAATAATTAAATTAAAAATATATATATATATATAATATTTTTATAAAACTTTTTTATTTTTATATAGCTATTAACTTTAATAAAAAATAATTTAACAAAATAAAAAAACTTTAAAAATAATTAAATAAAATAAAAAAACTTTAAAAATAATTAAATAAAATAAAAAAACTTAAAAAATAATTTAATAAAATAAAAAAACTTAAAAAATAAATTAATAGTTTATTTTTTTAAAGCTTTAAATATATATAATTAAACTTAAAAAAAAAACATATATTTTAAGTTTATTTTAATATTTATTTTAATATTTATTTTAGCTTTATTTTAATGTTTATTTTAGCTTTATTTTAATATATTTTAATGTTTAATTAATAAATTATTTATATAGCATTTATTTTAATTATAACTTTAAATTATTAAAATATTTTAATTATTTATAATAAAAACTAAATAAAATATTAAATTGTTTATATATTTTTTATTTAAAACTTAGTTTATTATAATATAACTTGCTATTAAAACTATATAAAGCTATATTTATTTTAATAGCTTTAACTAAAAAAAGTTAAAAAATAATAATAAAATAAAAATAAAAGCTTTTTTGTTTTTAGTTATAAAAGCTTTTAATATAAAAATTATAATTTTTTTTTTTAAAAAAAAAATTAACTTTTATTTATATTTATATGTTAAAAACTTAACTGCTAAATTTAAAACTTATTAGTTTTCCTACATTATTATTAAGTTTAAGTGTAAGTTTTTATAACTTTGCTCTAGCTAATTATTCTATATATAAAGCGACATACATCTATTGGTTCCTAAATAGACCTAACGGCCCTGTTGGCCGTCTTAGCAGTCTTGGCCGTATAACAGGTAGCGACACGCCACTGTCATTAGCCTTGCACATGCGCCACGTTAGATGTATTAATGTGCTTCTGGGTCGCCTAAAATCGATTCCCGATAATAGTGGCCCGGGGCAGAAAGGGCAATACCTAGGGCTCGAAAAAGACCATGACCGTGTGGTGCGGTACAGTCTCGACAGAATGGAGTGGGTAGCCGACCATGAGGATATACATGACCTAGTCAAGTATGTCCTAAAGCAAGAAGATTTTTTGAAATCGCGCGCTAGAAATAGGTTCAACGACAAATTACTCACGATATACTCAACGAGCCCCGACAGTTTGATTCCCTATATTCAACGTTTCGCTGTATCCTTAATGAAGAAGGACAAGACCCCTTGGGCCGCACTGGAATGGGCAGTATACTGGGGAAGATTAGAATTAGTAAAGAGGATGCTGGCATCTGACAACAATACGAACGAGGTTCAGGAGGATGCAAAAATCATGGCCCAGATCTTTTACAACGAGATTAATCGACTAAAAGAAAAGCCCAAAAAAAGATTTGGGGTGACGTGGTCTCAATCTCCTCATCCTAAGAGAAATAATAACAGATTACCCAACATCAACACTAAGGAGCAGGAACTCTACGAAAAGTTGCGTGAAATTGAGGAGGACTATGTTGATATACGGGTCGCTCTACAATACGGTAATCCTGGCATCGTCAAGATAGCCGATGTGAAGAAGGCGCTACGTCCACCCGGACTAGATCAGACTACTAGGGAATCAATTGGTGATTTCTTTGCCGGAATCATTGATGTCTACGATGCCGATGATGGTGTTGCATTACTTCGCCGTTCTCGCAGAGTGGATGATGTAATATACGACAAAGGTCCAAGGGTTATTATGGAGTCAGCTAGAGCACGCGTCAATAAGAGCCAAGCAGGATACGAGAAACCGAGTACAAAGCTTGGGGAAGAGGATTTACAACTAAGATGGGTGCATCTCCCCGCGAACAATGTGAGTAATACCTCAGCCGCTTTTAAAAAGAATTTGTGTTGTTTCGTCGATTTGACATGAGGACGGCGACTAGATGCGATGGATGGAGGTAAGAGGATTCTAAGCCCCTCTCCAATACCACATATTACGTTCTTGAATTAATTTCGGAATTTTAGGACTTGAGCGCGAAACTGCGATGTGATAAAAGACCCGGCAGCAAAGAACAGAAGCCATCTGACCCAGATAGTATTTCACGAGACTTCCTACAACGAAGTTGGCATCAACTCCCAATGGGAATGAAGCCGGCATGTTTGGTACATGATCTCGGATGCAATGATGATAGTCCCAAGCTAATACACATATTTAGAAGCTAACCATAGGTCCCAAGACAGGAAATACGGGACAGCCAGAGGTTAAAGAGAAAGGGGAGGAGAAGGGAGGGGGAGGGAAAAAGATATCTAACTTGAAATTAAGCGAAAATGACGTCCTCGAATCAGCGTCTTCTCTTGCGTTATATGTAAGTCATCTTGGTGCTAGTCCATACGTCTCCGCGCAACTTTTGATCTAGTCCTAGATGCCGTATTTTACCTTTAGTACTCTCACAAATGAGGAGTATAATGCGAAACCTACCGGTACCACCGATCCGCAGACAAGGAAAGGCGCAAGTGTGGGACCATCGCCCAGCTCCGAATCAACCATCTTGAAAATTATTAGGTCTATCAAGCCTATAATTAGGGCAGTCCGGCTCGGAAGCGCAGAATCACAGAGCGAGAAGTCCCAAATCGGAGAATCACCTTCATCCGAGACAGAGCACACCCTCTCCACAATTCCCCAAGTTAAAACCTACCAAAAGCTCATTGACGCTTATAAAGACAGGGGTAGCATTCTCCATGTTTCACGGACGCTGGATGAATATTTTCATTATTCTTTTCCCGACAAAGATGCACAAGAAGATCTAGATTATCGTAATCGGACACAGGTGATATCGAAGCGAATTCAAGATATAAGGGCTCAAAATGGCTGTCCAGGCGATTGGACAATCATTAGGGTTGACCACCTCTGGCTCTGGATTATTGACGAGAGTGAGTCCCTTCAGGAGTAGTTACACCAGGTATTAAAGAAGGTTAACAAATGATTTCCAGAAACGATCATCAGCTCCTCTACCCATCGCATGGATAAGGCACAGGACCCAATACTTGAGGGAATTTGGAAACACATGAATTCAGATGAGGTTCAAAGCGGACGAAGGTCGCTCCCATCCTCTCCATATAAAATGGCCCAGTTCATCACAGACTTTTGCATCAACTTTTTCCATACTGCAACTTGCAAAGTCACCGAGGTGGCGGCTAGATCTAGCGAGGTACGGCAAGTGGAAGAATCAATACCCGAGATATTCAAGAATGAGATCAACAAAACAGTAAGTTATATGCAACAAAGTCCATGGTATCGATCTCTAACAATTTAGTAGAGCAGAGAGGAGGCGAAATTGTTAGACGGCTTTACATGTAATATCAGGAGCGTCATCTCGGACTTCGAGTCCAAAGAGACTCGGGGCACCCTGGACCTTGAAGTCCATACTAGGAAGCAAGTAAAGAGGAATTTCGAGTCTATCGAGAAAGCATCGGAACTTCTCAAACAAATCAAAGACATCCGTGACGAGCTTAATATGCTCAAATCCGTCTTGACGCAACAAAAAAGCGTATGGAATGAGCTCAATGATCTCCAATTCGGAAATGACAATTTGAGCGGTCCTGCGTATGCGATCAATAGTATTGATGAGATGGACTCTCAAGCCGCAAGAGTTCAAACTGCAGTTAGTAATATCATCTAGATGCTAGGTTTCGTTCTCTAATAGGGAAGTGCTCCAGGTTATATCGATCCTAGATCTTGAACAGAATAAGGCGTCGATTCAGGAAGCCGTGAGCTCGAGAGAACAGGCACAAGAATCTATACGGCAAGGAAGGACTCTAATGGCCTTTACCGTCGTAACTATATTTTTCGTGAGGCTATCTAGCCGTGTCATAAACCTATTTGTACCTGCTAATACGCAAACGGTTGACATAGTTGCCTCTATTTGCGTTGAACATTGCCATCTTTCCGCATTCAGGAGAAGACGTATATTGGCCCGATTGGGTGTTCGGTATTACCTGTAAGTTAAAAGGAAATTCCTAATTGACTTGGCGTTGAAGAGACCTTGAGCTAACACTTTCGCCATAGTCGGCCTCACTGTTGCTCTTTTGGCGATCATCTTGACTGTCGCTTTCTATCTGGACAGTGTCAGACAATTTGTCAAGAAGTTCCGTGAGATTTTCAAACAGTTCTTCGAACATTTGGACGAGAAGATAGAATCAGAAGTAGCTTCCGCTCGTACACCGACATCAGCAGTATAATGAGATAAGGGTGCACCTAACTCCGTTGGGTGACATAAGCCACACTTCGTGTGGCTAGTGTTTACAAAAGCGTACGCGTACAGTCTAGTTTGAGCTTTTCTTACTTTATTTACATACAAAAATACACTTATTTACTGTATAAGCTGTTCTTTTCTTACGGGGAGGCTACGCTTTCCCTACCCTAGAGGACAAGATGGCCCTGGCTAGGCCTTTAAGGGCGGCTTAATTAACCTTGAGTTGTTTTATTGGTGTTCTTTCGGTGAGGCCGAGGCTATGTCGACCTTTGGAGACTGAGACCAATTACGAAGACCACACGAAGACTAAAAAAACTACGAAGACTAAAACTTTGTTGTAGGAGTGCTTATAGCTTTAGTTTTGTTTTATTTCGATCGTAGAGACTACTAGCGAGACTGACCTTTAAAGACTTTGTTTCTCGTTGCAAGCTAAAGGCTTGATCAACAGGATCTTCATCTTTCGAAGTACCTACGAGCCAGACCTAGTGGCATTTTCTATACAGAGACGTTTTTAGCTACAAAACCAAGGGAGGCTGTTGCTGTAGGTAGCCAGTCGTCTAGGTGGCCAGTCATTTAGGCAGCCAGCCAGACCTCCAGGCCACTTAGTTGGTCGTACGTACAGCCAGTCAGTCACCTTTGGCTAGCTAGATCACTAGGAGACTAAAGAAGTGTACCGCTAGAATACTTGCCTTAGTTATTTGCCCGAGGACATGCTGAGAAATACATCCGTACGGTGGCTATTCGACCAAGACGACCGTTTGGCTTCCTGCCAGTCAGACCTCCAGGCCACTTAATTGGTTATACGTACAGCCAGTTAGTTACCTACGGCTAGCCAGGTCGCCAGAAGACCTTTACAGAAGTACCGTTCAAGCATTCTGCTATAGTTATTTATACGAGAGCCTGTTCAGCGTTACTTTCGTACGAGTAGCGACCGGATCAATAAAACCCCTTTTATTTAGATCGGCCAGGTCTCCAGACCAGACCTAACCATCTGACCTACAGACTTGGCCTACCTGCTAGACCGCCAGTTACCAAGATGTACAGCTGTTAATAAAGTTACTGCAATTATACCAAAATAATAAGGATAAAGAGTAGCGAAGGCTATAGCGTAACCTTATAGAAACTTTAAAGAAAAGAAGGCCTAAAAAGGTTAAAATGCTATTATAAAATATTAACAAAAACCGCAGAATTAAAGAAATATAAAAAAACCAGGATAAAATTACATATACTTTTATATAAAAGTACGTTTAAGTGAATTTAAGGCTATAAACCGTTACGGTATAAAACTAAAAAACTAAGAGAGGTTTATTTTTAACAGCTATAGCCCTAACGGCTTTAAATTTTAACGGCTAAACCTAAAAAAAATTTATTAATTTAAGCTATAGCTTCGCGTAAAGCTTTAGCTTTAAGGTTTTTTTTTTTTTAAACCATAAGGTTTAAAAGGCTAAAAAAAGTTATTTTTGTTATTTTTAGTTAATTTTAAACCTTTTTAAAAATAAAAGCTTAAAATAAAAAAAGTGTATAATAATATAAATAGTTAAGCCATTTATATAAGCCACATTTTATATAGCTAATAACCTTTTATAAAAGCATATGTGTATAGTTTAGTTTAAGCTTTTTTAACTTTATCCACATACAAAAATATACTTATTTACTGTATAAGCTGTTCTTTTTTTACGGGGAGGCTATGCCTCCCCTACTCTAGAGGACAAGATGGCCCTGGCCAGGCCTCTAGGGGCGGCTCAATTAACCCTGAGTCGTTTCAATATATCAGTTCAGGGGTAGATGCTTTGCGAATTGTGTTCCTACACATACTGAAACGGCTCGCATAGCTGCCCCTAGAGGCCTGTCCAAAGCCACAAGGCACTGCTAAGGTAGAGAAGGCATAACCTAACCTTAAGAAAAGAAAAGGGAGGAGTGTGGAAGGACAGTTTTGACTATAGAATGTATGTGAATCCTAAAGCGTAAACAAAGTGTGCGTGTGATTTTGTAAATGTGCGGCTCGAGTGGTCGATCACCCGCATTATATCGACACCGCTAAATTCTAGTTCCTCGGTAGCAGGCAGGTTGGCATAGAAAACACTGCAGGGGTGATATTTGAACTAAAGGGGATAGTGTTATGAATATTCGCATTTTCTTCAGCATCAAAGGTGTCAGAGGTTTTCAGCATGTGGTAGGTGATAGACTTTCGTTACGGGAGGGCTTCTAAAACCTCTCTAGATAATAACCTAATTATATACGGAAAACCCCCTTTTCACTCTCTCTTATGCTTAATGGTCACCTCTCTTGATATGGCCTTATGGTAGGAAAATATTACATTTGGAAGAGTATTTATTGTGTAAAGGTTCGGCGATGTACTAAGCAAATAAAACTCCCCTCCATCTCCTCAAGGATAAAATGCCGCCGAGTTACTACTATTGATCACCCCCTCCCTGTAGTAGGGTTAATTACATGTTAATGATATAGACTCGGTATAAATTTTCTTAACAGCGAGTCCCTTCATAGAGTAGACGAGGTGAGAAAGCCAATGATACATTAGCAAAACCATTCATTCAACCATCCTCGGTGTGACTGTTAATCATACTGGCTTCATTACTACCCAGTGAAGTCCACTCCAAACTTACTTCTTAGAATCAATCTTATGCGGTCCTCTCACGGGCGCGGGGGCCGGGGTTGGAGGGGGCTTCGAGCTTGTGGCTGGCGTATACATGCTCGGAGTGTTCCTCTCGACTGTCTAACGAATTTTTAGCGTATGGAAAACCCGTCAGCAATCGAACGATATGAAAAGCCATACAATAAGGTATATAGGTTACCGGAAGAAGAAGTGAACAGGGACAGAAATCAGAGATAATAAAAACGGAGAAGAAATCAAGCGAGAGGCGAAAAAGAGAGAAACAAACCTGTAACGCTGTAGCAAACATCTCGAAGCACTCGCCGAGAACATCATTGGTACTATGTCCGACGGGTACAAGACCGGTTTCGATGATGGCTTTGATGTGCTCCTCAATCTTAGAAAACTCGTTTCGGTCCGATCGATATCTATCCGGGAGCCCGCTGTTGTGTAGGAGCGCCAAAATTCCCGAGATGCCTGTATTGACAGCGGCGATTATGGTCTATGTACATTTTAAAGGAGATCCAGTTAGTAGACGAACATAGGGATACAGTACATATTACTTCACCCGGTGGTCCGCGTCCGGTGTATAGTACACGGTATAGGAGAGGGTAAACATACAATAGGGGTTCCATTGTGCTTCGACATAGCTCCGAGAGCCGTTAGCACGGCACTTAGAGCCAATTGAGAAAGCATCAAGCTCCAGGCAACTACGCTGACGACGTGGTAATAGTACATGTATTTGGTTTTCTTGAATAGGACTTTCTCGCCATCTCGTGTTAGTAATGTGTACTTCGGGTGAAAGGCAAGCACAGAATTTGTCCCTGTGGCTTGAGGATGAAAATAACATGATATAACTAGGGGAGGAAGTTAGGCTCGAGACACAACCATTACATCACTCACCATCGTTGTACAATCCATCCTTGAACCCCCGAGGAGGCCACACCCGGCTCGTAGCACGAACCACAACCTCGCTCTCATCGTCTTTGAGGACTCCGACGCCGCGGCAGAACTGCAGCCACTCGCCCTTCGCCATAAGACGGTAGTGGTAGTGTGCGGGTTTCCCATCTGGAGTGCTAGGCTTGGGAGTATTATTTCCAGAGGGTGGGTTAGGGGTAACATTTCCAGGTGGTGGGGGTTTGGGACTCGGGGTGGACATCGTGGCTTCATGCTGGTGTCCACCTCCGAGATGGGTGAAGGTAGGCGTCTTGGAGCCATCGAATATGGTGGTTGACGCCATCTTATGTTGTTGATTCCAATGCTGAGGCACGAAGTGGAAAAGAACAGTGAACTTGGTGATATAGTGAACCTTACACGATTGGAAATTGGGTCACGCAAGCGAGCGAGGTCTATGGCATCGACATGAAAATCAAGTTTCTTTCTTAAAGAGGAGACAAGATGTGGTTCACGAGAGCATGTAGAAGAACGGTTGTTGTTTATCAGATACGTAGTTCACACTTAATACCCCAGGCAGGGCAAGAACAAGCCGCAGATTAGGTATATCCTATAAAGATAGAAGTGGCCACTGGGCATCCGTGACACGATGCAGGTGTGAATCCGTGACAGGTAAGGCGCGGAGGACATGTCTCAATACGAATACCGTAAGAGCGATCTCAAGCATCAAACGCACCTGACAACCAACCTTAGGAGCTGAACTTTGTATAATCTCCTAATACCGCCTGCGCACTAATCAGATACCAACTCGCCCCTGACCAAATAGGTCCCTCATTCCTCAGAAGGCAAAGACACAAAAATATCCAACGGAAGCGCACACCCAATCGCATAATTCGGCATATCCACAACCTCACACATCCGCAAATGCCCAACCAGACTAACCAGCATATATGCCTCAGTCCTCTCAAGTCCCTTTTCCGCCTCCAGCCAGTCAACAACACCATAGACAGCCTTCTTCGTAGCCGTGCGGATATCGCTGTCGACGCCGAGACACATAAACTCCTGCCCGCCATCCACACCCTTCGCTACCGCAGCAGTAGTGTCATTGCCTCGCCTCGCAGTCAACACCCACGGACTCTTCACCCACCCCTTCCCCTTTTCAACAGTAACGCGCACCGTAGCGCGCATCCGCGTCTCGACCGCCGTCCCACAGACCTCGCCATCCCCCTGCGCGGCATGTCCATCGCCAAGACTCAGCAGGGCCCCAGGGACCTTAACGGGCAGGAACAAGGAAGATCCCACGCCCGTCCAGCGCGTGTCGATATTGCCCCCAGTCTCCAGCGGCGGGATCATGCCGTGCTCGCCTTCAGCAGGTGCCACGCCCACGAGGCCTAGGAACGGGCTGTACGGGATGCGGATTTCCTCCTCAGCTTGCTTCTTCTTTCCTCCTTCCCCCCCTTCCTCAACCTTTGCAGCGCGCGTGGTTTTGAATACAATGTACCCCCGATCCGCGACCCAGTCCTCCCGCCCCGGACGGCCGAGGTCGATGATCTTCAGGGTCCCGTGCCCGATACTAGAGGACGAGAACTCGTCCTCCTCGCTCAGGATCCCGAAGCCGGGGAACACGGCCGTCCACCCGAAGTCCTCGAGGGGCTCGATGGCGAGGAAATCCACGCGCAGCACGTCCCCTGGCTCCGCGCCTTCTACGTAGATGGGCCCGAGTCCCGGGTCCGCCCGGCCGAGGTCGAAGGACGAGAGGGCCGTCCCGGCCGCCGCGTTTTCGCGCGTGACTTTGCGATATGTTAACCCGAGATTTTCCTGATTGACATACTTCACCTTCACCCTCGCAGTGATGCCAGCTAGGTGTGGCAAGGGGAACAAGAGAGTAGACGATTAAACCCCTACGAAAAAGAACGTACTTTGATTCCCCCCTCCGTCAGGCAATTCAAGCGTGACCTCGGCCCCGGACGGCACCGTCAAGACCGGCGGTATCGCCCGCGACCAGCGCAGGTGCAAATTGTCGGGGTGGTTGTGGAGGTGGAAGTGGGATTTCGGGGTCGGAGCCATCGTTGCAAATAATACAGGTACGCTATTCGTCCTTTTTCTGATTACCCCTCTCTACCCTCGTTTTCCGTCTCTTTTATTCAACAAGATGACGACTCTTGCTATTCATTCCCTCCTGCACTTCTACTGCCGGTGAAGTATTTTCTTCTAGGTATGTGGGTTTGTTGATGAGTTGACACGATATTTGCATGCGTGAGGAGGTGAGAGTGAGGAGATGACAGAAGATACCCCGGCATCATTGGCAGAGTGGTATTGGAAAGTTGGTCTAGATAACGCGTAGGCCGGGGGGCATCCTCATTCCCGACTATTTGCGTCGCATCCCGCCCATTGTAGTCAGCCATCTCACTAGGTAGATGGAGCCTATACCAATGAGCGAATCCTCAGTCCTGGAATATTGACTTGGGATTTTCTCTTTTGCTACACGGAATGTCGACTCACTTGTTGGCCAATCGCGGATTATGGTCACATGTCGAGATCAGTCTTCTCGCATTTTTACAATTATTCATCATATTCCCATTGCACATCATACACCAGTGAATATTGGTCTAAATCATTATCAATTGCCCTCAAAACAGCAAGTAAACCAGACGGATGCATAATAGCTACAAGGTTCCACGCTCAGTGCCTTTGTTTAGCTTTTCTGTACCCACGGCCGTAAATCAATCCCGGCCAACCTCAAAGACCCCTCATCATCCCCAAACGCGCCATCCATGCGTCGAGCCGTCTCATGATCTTCGTCAAGACTGGCATGAGGTCGTAGTCTATAATCAAAGTGGGGAATCTTTTACAGCTTGTCGTAGTACTAGAGTATCTTGTCAGCAAATTGTCACAGGTTACCGATGGGTAGGGAAAACTTACGTTGCTAACATCCGGTACCTCAACCTTGATACCCTTGCGCTTCCGCATCGTCTCAACGATCTGGCCGACCTTGGAGGTCTTGTCGAGGGGTGAGCCACCAGGTAGCAGCTGCCAGTGGTCGAACACCATCTGGGGGAAGGCCTGGCCGGAAGTGGCCTGTCGGAGATCGGCGTTGAAGCCGAAGGACTCCATGATGGGGAGGTAGGCCTTGATGGTGAATAGAGGAGTACCAGGGCGCTGCTCCTCGTTGAAGACGTGACCTCTTCTACGGGTCAGGACACCGTAGACACCACCCATGGCGGTCTCAGGCACCTGGATCTCAACCAAGAAGACAGGCTCCTGCAGAGCGGGCTCAGCCAGCAGGGCAGCGGCGTAAAGTACACGTCTAGCAGTAGGAATGATTTGACCGCCACCACGGTGGATAGCATCAGCGTGTAGAGTAACATCAAGGATGTTCCAGCGGACACCACGCATCGGCTCCTCGGCGACAGGTCCTTCACGTGTGGCCCATTGAAAGCCGGAGACGACAGAGTCCTTAATTTCGTTCAGGTACTGAACAGCCTTGCTCTGGTCAACCAGCAAGTTGGCACCGTTACCATCGGGACCGAAGCACCAAATCTTTCGGGCATCGGTGACATCCCAGCCGAAGTCATCGGCAAGAACACGAGCACGAGCCTTGAAATCATCACGAGGAGAAATCTTGCCATCCTCAATGGTCTTGGCCAACTCCTCATCCATAGGCTCGGCAACCATGTAAAGACGGTTGTGCTTGTTGGGAGACTTGGATAGAGCAGTGATGGAGGACTTGCCACCAACGGTCTCACGGTACTGGACGACGGGGTCGGAGAAGATGAGAGGAACACCAGCGTGATCTTCCTCAAGATCCTTCAAGCAAATCTCGAGATGCAGCTCACCAGCACCAGCGACAATGTGCTCACCAGAGTCGTTGGTAGAGGTCAAGACACAAGGGTCAGACTTGGATAGGCGCTTAAGACCTTCGACAAGCTTGGGAAGATCCTGGGCGTTCTTGACCTGGACGGATCGGGTGACGACAGGCGACACGGAGAACTTCATGACCTTGAGGTTGTGGGCGGTGTCGAGGGTGGTGAGAGTACCAGACTTGAGCAGGAACTGATCAATACCAACTAGACCAACAATGTTACCGGCGGGCATGTCGTCGATGGGCTCGACCTTGCCGCCCATCATCAGAACGGTACGCTGGATAGCCTTGATGAAGAGATCCTCCTTCTTGCCAGGGGTGTAGTTGGGACCCTGGATACGGACCTTGATACCGGACTTGACGGTACCAGAGAAGACACGACCGAAAGCGTAGAAACGACCCTTATCGGAAGTAGGCACCATCTTTGAGACGTAAAGCATGAGAGGACCCTTAGGGTCGCAGTCACGAATACCGATAGCGGCCTCATCATCGGGGGGACCCTCGTAGAGGGTCTCGGAACGGTACTTCTGGGCCGTGACGGGGGAAGGAAGGTGGAGAATCATCATCTCCAGAAGGGAGTCGGCAGCGGGAAGGAAAGTTCGCATGACAGCCTTGAGGAGCTGCTTGCCCTCCTTCTCTCTGTCCTCAGTGGGAAGCTTGAGGTCTAGCTTGGAAAGAAGGGTGGCGACCTCATCCTTCTTGAAGTTCATGACGGCGGCGAAGATCTTGAAGATGGGGTCCAGGATGAACTGGTTAAAGGCACGCTCAAGTTGCTTACCCTCGTGGGTGCCCTTGGTGGTCCACTT
The DNA here is from genome assembly GCA_022432375.1 of Nemania sp. FL0031. Taxonomy (NCBI): domain Eukaryota; kingdom Fungi; phylum Ascomycota; class Sordariomycetes; order Xylariales; family Xylariaceae; genus Nemania; species Nemania sp. FL0031. The sequence continues at coordinate 29,496 of JAJKKK010000131.1, read as the reverse complement.
CTTGGTAGCGGCGTTGAAGTAGTTGTCACCCTAATATGAAGTTAGCACGATTGCCTCGTGTTATCTACAAGCATGCGGAGAAACAAATTACAAACTTACCCATAGACGCTCCATCATCTTGTTTCGGTCAACACCGAACTTCTTGGCGTAACGGATGGCGAACTGACGGATGGTGAAAGCCCATCCGTGCAGACCGGAACCGAAAGCAACGGTACCCTTCTCAGGGTATACCTGTAAATCACCGAGGGTCTTGTCGAGGTAGGTGGAGATAACGACGTTGACGGACTCGATTGTTCGTAGGAAGGTCTGGTAAAGATCCTCCTTGGAGACCTGGAGCTCGAGAAGAGCACGATCGACCTTGTTGATGACAACGACGGGCTTGATACGCTCAGTCAGGGCCTGTCGCAAGACGGTCTCGGTCTGGACACAGACACCCTCAATGGTGTCGACGACGACGAGGGCACCATCGGTAACACGGAGAGCAGCAGTGACTTCAGAAGAGAAATCGACGTGACCGGGCGAGTCGATCAGGTTGATCAAGAAATCGGTACCGTCAGACTTCTGGCCGACAACATCCTTGAGGTCGTCCTCGGAAGGTAGAGTACCGTATAGTGAGATGGCGGTAGACTTGATGGTGATACCACGTTCCTGCTCGTCGGCTCTTGTATCCGTGGCTCTCGCATCACCAGCTTTCGCCGTGGAGATGATACCGGCCTTGGCCAGCAGGGAATCGGTCAAGGTGGACTTTCCATGATCGACGTGGGCAATAACGGACATGTTACGGACATTGGTCGGCTTGTCCATAAGCGCCCGGATCTCGTCAATCGTGAAGCTGCGGAGGAGGTCATAGTCAGCAGATTATCGCACGGTGGCAAGGAGTAAAGGCTTATCTCCGAGCGGGGTATGGTGTTTTTATTTTTCTATGATTTTTTTTCTCCCGGGGCGTTGAACGCGGACGCCCAGCAGCCGCCGCCCGAAACAGCCGGAAGAAAGCTTAGGCCTTTTGTTGTAGATGGAGAGGGATATGGGGTGCGACGAGATGTAGATAGTTGAAGATGGAGACTTACTTGACCATTTTGACGGTGTTTTGGTTGTGACTTTACTGTTAGAACAAAGTGTTAGCGACAAGATGGCTCCCTTCCTCGCGATGAAATGTAAAATCGAGAGCAAAGCGGGGTGATGAGCAGTATTAGTAGCTCATTCCGCTACCCGTCCACTCCTAAAAACAAAGAAAGTCAGCAAGAGAGGAGAGAATGTTTGTGACGAACCTAGAAAAGAGAAACACAAGTAGTAAAGTAGAGATGGGAGGAGAAGAAATGCACTCGCAAGCAACCACCGACCAGCTGTGGGTTGTTGCGGGAAGGCAAAGCAGGTGGGAAGAGTGCAGGTGCAGTGGTCGTAGGAAGAAAAGGAAAATTTGTACGTGTAGGTCGCAGCGCAACGCTGTGGTGGGTAGGTGGGTAGGTGGGTAGGCAATGGGAAAAAGCAGGAAGAGGAGGGGTTGTTGCGTTGAGGCGGGGCAAACTCCTCGATTAGCGCACTTTTTTCGTCCCTCCGTCGAATTGAAATTCGATCTTGTGCTGCGACCCAATCGAGGAGTCGCGAGGAGTGGCGTCACAAGTGGGCGGGGGCGGGGTACGTACCTTTTTTCTGCTGCACTACCTCACTCTCGTCTCTCTTGCCTGTCTACTACCCGCCTCGCCAATGACATTGCCCGGCAGATCCCCGGTCGCCAACAATCAACCTCCCTAAGACAGCCTAAGGTGGCGCCGTCGCGCCTGGCGGGCAGTAGTTATGCTGTATGTATTGTCGAATAAGAGAGGGAGGGCTAGAACCCTCGTGGGCTAATAAATACCACTTGATCCTTTCTGCTTATCCGCCCAAATATCCCTTTGCAAAAAGATTACGGGTGAGTGTGCAGTAATGAATGCTTACCGGTCAGTAGATAGAAATGTACCTGGATGAAGGCCAAATGCTCAGAGCGTTGAGTGTTCTATGGGATTTTCCGCATTTGTGAATCGATCACATTGGCTTCTTGCTGGTTGGGTTAACTTGCAGCAGCTCCCCCAGCTACTTATATACTTAACTTTGCAGTGTGCTACCCGGCTCCCTTGGTGGTGGATGTTTGCTCCAGCAGGAGCTCTACCATAGTTCCAGCACTACCGAACACTCACTCTGTCCGGTATGACAGCTTGGGTCATTATTAAGCTTCGAGCCCCCCCCCCCCACCTTGACGCTTTGACTTTGCCGAGCTGGACCCACAGCATATTCAATGGAAAAAGGACAGTTGTTGATTGGCTAAAAGCTCTACGTTGTACTACCTAACTTGCCTAGGTGAGCAAGCTCAGCCCAGCTATTATTTACCTTACCTTCGGGGTAGACGCTGTGTCATTCGCCTTCGCCTCGCCCAACCTAATCATCAGATAAACGTATGTTTTAACGTACTGCTTTAATCTTTAATCCACTAGGTATAGCTCCCGTCTATTGAGTACCTAGGTATTCATGTCACAATAGCATAATAACAATGAAGTATAGAACAATAATACTTAAATACCCCACCAACTCCTCTACGCCGAACACTCATCTTCTATGTTTGCTGTGCAGTCCAAACCCTATAAAAGCGTGCGTGGTTCACACCGCGAGGCTGTAAAAGTGTATTTGATATCTACGGATACCTACTTAGATTAGGGACCTTAGAATTTGTACCTTGTTTGCATCAGGGCCTACATTCCGGACTGACTCACAAGGTAAGCTGAACCTACTTACCTATTAGGGGGAACTCCATTTTTGGACATGCTGGAATGTGAGTGACAACTACCTGTTTCTCCGTCAATTCAATGACTACGGAGTTTCCGTCACGTTACGGCGCAGTAGACCCATAGGTACAATTTAAAAAAAAAAAAAAAAAAAAAAAGAAAAAAAAAGAGGGACATAGCAACATCTCCCATCATTTTTAGCGTGTCCAAAAACGGGCTTCCCCTTTAGAAGTAGTCCACGAGGAGCGCACGCGAATATCAAACTCTTTTAACTTTGCTGTAGATTAACACCAAATTCAAAAAAAAGAGTAACCGAAGTGCAAGACGGAATAACTAATATTTTCTACAACGGGAATTTTGCGCGAGCCTGTTCTAATATAGTAAGCGGTTCCAATCCATTTTGACTGACCGCCTCTAAAGAATTAAAGTAAATATATAAACGCCATTGTATGCTGCAGTCAATTAATGCCCCGATTCTCTTAGACTCAACGCAATACCACGTATTACGACCCCAGGATCTTCGAATACGCATCCTCAACCTCGCCCGCTAACTCGAGCAGCGCAACGATAACAATCTGATGTGTAAGATTAGGCAACCGGTCTCTATGTAAACCGATCCACTCAAGCGGCGGCGTGGCCTCTCCCATGTCACGCAATTGGGGCGTCTCGATGATAGGCGGCTCAAGCGCCTCGTACTCGTACTTGGACTGCGGCACGTTCACCTCGGCCGTGATCTTCTGCTGCTCGCCGTCCTTCCTCTCCTGCTCCGGCTCCGGTACCCCCGTGACTTTGATCGCCGACATAGTCGGGAGCTCGCGGCCCCAGACTTGAGCCAGCATCCTCGAGTGCTTGGCCCACATGCCACGTATGTAGCTGATGCGCGAGTAGTTCCAGCCGACCTCGACCTTACCCTCAAAGGCGCTCTTGAACTTGTACTGGATATTTCGGGATTTCCCTCGCTGCCATGTCTCCATTGCCGCTTCCACTTTAGGCACCTTGAGGATGGTGCCGCCTCGAGAGCCCGTCGCATTCCCTACAACATGCTCAACTTGGATATCTTTGACTGTCTTGGGTGCTTCGGGTCCTCGGACGCTTGCTAGGCCGATCCTCAGCTGACCAAGAGTAAGGCCGAGAATACTGTGAATGCGCTCTTCCTCCATGCTTGCCGCGAATCTCGCTCGCGCATTAAGAGCCTCTAGTTTGAAAACCTGGTGGTCGGAGAAGGTGCTGGGGAAAATGCCTAAGTTTAGCGCCCTGAGTGTCACTACGACGTCCGTGTCTAGAGAAATAGGCGACTTCGTGGCTTTTTCATCTGGGTCTAATTTGATGAGAGGGGCCGTTTCTGCCGCAGTCTGACTAACCACCGACCTCCGCTTCATATACTTCTCAATGTCCCGTAGGGATGCCTCGTAGTTAGCTTTGCGCTCCTGGATAAACTTCTGGATGGCTTTCCAACAAGCGGCCCCCTGAGCCGCTGATGCAACAATGCCAAAAACTTGAACGGCCTCTCCGTCGAATATGGCTACGAGGCGGTCGCCAGACGGACCCTTGTGTTGGCGAACATTATACATGAGAAATTCCATAGTCGTTATATCCGCCACGAGGAAGGCCTGATAGTCGAAAGCAGCCTTTAGCTTGAGCTGTCTAAAGCCGACAGACGCCTGGATTTTAGGTGTCTCATTTAATGCCTGCTGCCGCTCAGGCCATTCTATCGAGGTCCGAAGTTTGAAACTTTGGAGTGTAACGAATCCGCTTAGTCGACCGTCGCAGTTGATACCAATCTCTTCGAATCCTAAGCACAAGTTCTGTTCCCAGTCCGATGTCTTTTTGGAGGATATCCAGAAATCTTTGATAGCAAATTCGGGCTTGCCAAGCGATTGGCCGAGGTCGACGGCAACATCCAGCGCACTGATGGAGATCGTGGCTGTCCAAGGGAATGCAGCTGTAGCTGCTACTTGTTGGTATCTTTGCACTAGATGAGCCTGAGCAGCCGGCTCTCTTGTGGCCTCGGGTACAGGTGCCGTTGAGCTTCGTCTGACCTCTCTTGGGATCCAAATCTCACGAAATAGCAGAAAGTCGTGGACTTGTCTGGCATTGATTGCCACTTTCATTGGACTCATTTTAATAATGGCGGATAAACCACTCGTCCCGCTAACATGCTTGCTATTCATTAGTGAGAGCACGATCGAGTCAACATCGAAGCTGCCAGTGGACTCTCGCGAATACACGTGTTGCACAGCCAAGTGAATCTTGCGGAAATTCCCAGATAAAGCAAAGAAGTTGCCGTGGTCCGCAGAATGAACCGTATTCACAGTCATGTAGATGTCGTCGCATCTTGCTGTTGCGGCGACTCTGCCAATAGGTTGGCAGCTAAGCGTAAACTCTTGCTTGCAGATACGTAAGCCGAGATTTAATTTGATGCGACCGAGGACCGTACTCGGGTCAGCAGTGAGAATGTTGTCCTCATCATTTGCTTTCGGTTTGGGAGGCGCTTCCTTCTCCATCGTGGCAGGCTTAGGGGGGTTATCGCTGACTACCTCCTTGATACTCGACGATATGTCCATAATAAGTGGAACGACAGTGGGCAATAGCATGTTACGGGACGGTTCGATCTTAATTTCCCCGTGTAAACTAGCAACTTCTTTGCCATCATCCCTGTACTCGGCCTTCCACGCCAAGCCGGGCGTCCGGAGTGCAGTGTTACTTCCAGTCCCCTCGGCGCTGAATTGGCCATACTTCCCAGCCAATGCATGCCGACTACCCGTTTTTAATCCGGCTGCGTCAAACTCTTCTTTTTCTAAGTTCTGTGCAGACAGGTACACTACAGCACCGGCGAAGTCAGCGTCAAGAAGCACAGACTCCAGCCTTTTCCTGCCGAAAAGAGAGCGTCCCGTCTCGACTGCATCCTTTGCTACTTTATCCCTATCACCATCTCGTGCTATTATTGGCGCCCAATGCTGCGAGGCTCGTTGAACGTTGTCAATAGACAAGGTGATCGAGTCCTTGAGATGCGCAGCTGGGACGATGAAGCCAGATGTTAGGCGAAGGTCCAAGGATTTACCTACTGCCTGGAATGCAAGCCGTCGGGCATCCGCAGTAGAAACAAAAGCTACATTGAAGATCATCTCGGGCAATAACGCAGAGTTTGATGAGCGCTGAAACTTGTTTCCATCCGAAGGAACCATTTGAAGTTGAAGATCCTCGATGGTCAGCCGAGCCGAATTTTGTTTGCGGGTGGCAAATTCTATCATCTTCACAGATAGGTATAGATCTTCTTGGCCGACCAGTAGTTGTTCCGGGTTAGTAGTGACGAGCCACCCAATTTGGACGTTGCGAACCTGGAAGGTGTACATAACGGATGCTAAAAATGAATCGAATATGTCGCTGTCAGTCTCGGGGGTCTCGTCGTTGATGGCTATCTTAGGTTTCGACTGTCTCAATTTTCGGAGGTATTCAAGCTCTTGCGACGTGTCTAGGCTCTTGAATTTATCTCTCATAAATCCTAGAACATCTACGAAAGTCGACACAGTATCCGCAGAGAGGTTGACTGTGAGCCCGTCTGACATGAAGTCAAAGGCTCTCCATATTTGGCCATCTTCAAGTTCTCGAGTAGAAGCAGTTATCAAGGCGCCGAATGCAAGGTTACCGCAGGACCTTACATCTTCGTCGGGCCCTTTCCTGATATCAAACCCAATTTTTCGGACGTTCACATGAACTTCGGGATTATCTAAGATAGTAGAGGATTCTATCTTGTTTGCAACTTCAAGATGAATGCGATCAAGAAAAAAGGAAAGGTGTGCAGAATGCTTGGCGTTTGATTTGATCGGGGCAGTCCCCGAAATCTTAATGCCGGCGAGAGTTGCGTGGATATTGTATATCAAATTCGAATTATCTGACTTCGAAGCAGGAGGTTGGGGTGATGGGGAGCCAAAAATTCCCTGTAGATGGTCTTGTATAGTCTTACCCTGCTGCTGAAGTTCGCTGATGGCATTGGAGATTTCAGGCCTATTAAGTGCAGTGAGAAGACTATACACAGCAGACACATCAAGCTCTACAAGCTCTAAGGACCCAAACACTTCAATTGAGGGTTCCTCAGGCATGCTATGGCTGATGATTCGACCATTCATGGGAGGGATTCGAAGCAAAGAAATGCTGTTAGGTGTATTGGCCGATCTGACTTGCATATCATGAGAATTCTCTTTGATGTCAAAATCAAAAGTGAAATGTTTGCCGACATCGGCTGCGATAGTTGAGCGTGAAACTGTGCCCCTTATAATATATGTCAAAGAATGTAGAAGGGGTAACGTGATGCTGTAAGAGTCCAAAAACATCGCTAGGTTGAGCGAGAACGGTGAGTTCAAGCTAGTACCTGATCGCTTTGTAGGTAGTGCTGAAGAATACTTAGCCGACTTTTGTTGTAGCTGGCGGAGCTGAGTTGCTTCATCCACAATCAACAAATCTGCTACTTCGGCCAAGACGATGGGATCCTGGCGGATATTGATATCAAGGCTCTGGCTGCTCGCTGCTGCTCTGACTGCGTGTCCAGGAGAATCCCCGGCAGGCAGTGACTCATGCGCAATAATGACACTTGGCTTGTTAAGATGCGTGGTCGCTAGGGGCTGCGAATGGCTCGAAATATCTACAGTCGCGGTATCGCAACTAAGTGCAATGTTGGTATCCATCGCGCCAGGCCTAGGGTACCCGTTGACTACAGACAGCTTGAGATTTTCACATCGAGGCTCGACGGTTAAGTTGATCGTATCAAGTGATATATCGCCTCGGTCCATTACGAAAACAAAGTGCAGTGGTTGCGACGGTTGCAACGGCCGCTTTTCTGCTACGGCTTTTCCGTTAGTACGTCGGTTATCTTCAGATGGCTGAGTATCCACCGCTGAGTATAGAGGCAGCAGCTGATCTACAAGCTCAGTGAGTTCCCATTTGAGATTTATACCAACCTGCTTGCAATGCAGATCAGCGATAGTGAGTGGGCCTTGTAATATGGTCGGCTGATTTGGGGTATCTTCTCCCAGGTTACGCTTCTTGCTAACTTTTGCTGCGATGCCCAAAATTAATATCTGGTTACTCTTTGGGCCTGGGTCGTCAAGGCTAAGTTGAAACTCATGCACTCTGCCTATAGCCATCCAAGCAAGATGGTCTGAACGAGATGGCACCCCGGGATGCTTTCCAAAGATGTTATCTAATAGCACTGCATGGCCAGTGTCCTCAAGATCCCAGCTTCGCCAATGGTCGAAAGCGGCCACGACTAATTCCCTCACATCTTCTGGGATTACCATTGAACCATTCAGACAGTCTCGTATAATGTTAGCCTGGGAGCTTGGAGTTAGGGTGGTCCACATATAGCGTAAGCGTGTGATGAGTTTCCAGGAGTCATAGGTCCGTAAGTGTCTTGTAGCTGCCCTTAAAACGGCGGAGGGCCGAACGACAAAAGATGGATCGCCTACTTGCTGTCCTTCCACCGTAACGCTATGTGTGAAGTACTTCAAGCGCTCATCACCAATTGTAGATAGCCCGGAAAACAGTGCTTCTATCTCCGAAAGAAGTGAGCTGGTCCTGCCTACCAGGGAAGCGAGGTACTCGATACGACCAGACGACATGCTCATGCGGATTGTGCCTACATCGGCGTTGGAATAGTTTACTTCCTGGGAACCCATTGATGCTATCACCCTCTCGACATCGATAAATGCGGCATCCTGGGTCTTACCCGAGATCGCTAGTTTTTCGGAAGCGGTAAGAGTAATGGCCGTAAGTTGAAGGTGAAACGAGGGCAAAGGTTTATCCGGTAAGAGGGTGCCGTTGACCGTAATGCCACCTTTTTGAGATCGAAGGGCGAACGACAAATCTTCCAATGACAAATCATATTGATCTTGTTGCTGAGGAGAATCATCCGCACACGAATTGTTCAGAAACCGCACATGAGCGTAAGGCAATCGCAGAATAATATCCGTAATAGCACCAGCAATTTTTCCTTGTTTTTGCATCGTAAATATGTCCGATATTGCTCCAATATGCAAAGTGTCAAGTAAATTTTCTGGCTGGGTTGGTTGAAATGCTTGAATAAGAGCTACGATGGAACGTAGCGATACAGCATTCAAGACTAAGTTAACGCCGGACGGGAAATCAAAAAGTAAGCTTTGGTGAGAATGGTCTTGCGGGAACTGCTCGGGATCAACATCGTCTAAGCTAAAATCAGAATTCCTCAATATCCTGTTCTTTTTGCTGTGTTCAACACCCTGGGTTATTCCATCCGAGTAGTCAAACTGGGTAGCTTGCAGAGGGAAATATGGCGCGAAGAATTGGCTTGTGATCCTATATGCAGGATCTTTTCTACTGGCCTTGCTTTGGGGATCCCCTAGTGGCGAAGGCCGATTAGGAGAATGGGAGTGTTCATGAATAGTTTTTTTAGAATCGCTTCCGGAAGTGCGAGACGGGCCGGAACGGGCGAAGGAACGCTCGGCAGGCTCCGAAGCTCTCCGAACTTTGGATGAATTTCGGCGAATGCTCTCAGCATCGCTTGAGCTTGCAAATGAAAGAAATGAACTCTTGTGGCGGAGACGTCTTGGTTCGCGTAAGGAGTTAGATGATGCGGATGATCTCTTATCGCTAAGGACGGTAGACAGAGCTGGCTGTGGGACCGTAGGGACACTTTGGGCGATAGGTTCTACAGGATCAGGTCGGAAATCGTCAAGCACGTCCATCATTAGGAGAAAGTCTGTGCGATGCGTCCGCTGGTCATGGCGTCGTACGAGCTCCTGTTGTAATTGCCTCATATGGGCAAAATCATGCTTTCTACCAACAAGTGCAAAGTGGAAGTCGGTTTGGAAGAAAATATCCGCTTCGGAATGAGAGTCAAGCCTCGAGTTATGCCTCGCCACAGACTCCGACTGGACACATGAAAGCTCAAGACGAGGGATCGAGATATCAGCGCGCCTCGAATAATGAGTTCTCGCCCAATCATTATAGTTAACTTGAATGGGCCCACAAGAACATAAGAAAGCGGATTCTTCCACGTGCAGCCATAGATGAACGGATTCAACATAAACGCGCAGAAATGTGATGTCGTGCACTACGGCGGGGGATATCACGGCGTTTTCGTCGTCGTCAAGCGAAAAACCGAATGCTTTTCCACCTTGAACAAGCGTCGTTAGGAACTCAGTTGAACATTCTCCAGTAATTGCTCCAATATTCAAGTCCCAATTACAATGATAAGTTGGCTCCGATGGGGGTAATCCGAAAAGGCGATGGCCGTAAACGGTCAGTCCGTCTATAAAGAGTTGCGTTTTTGATACAAAGCTTATGGGACTGATAGCTCCAGCTTCCTCATCCCCCATGGAAAGGCTAAGAGGAGTAAAACACATATCAAGATCCATATAATAGTTCGTAAACCGAAGATCAGCGGCCAGTGATGCAGCCTCAATCAAGACGTGGCGCCTTGCTGAATATAGATTTGCTGGCAATAGAATTCTTGGGTCATCAGTTCGAATTGTTAGCATCACGTCTAAATCATTCGACTTCTTAGGTGGGGGGCGATTCGCCGCTTCGGCGTGTGAACCTTGGCCGTCAGTTCGAAGGGAAAGTTGATATTCGTCGAGAGTTTTGAAGTGAACGTGGTCTCCAAAGTAATTATCCTTTAGTAGTAGGAAATACCGAATGAGAAAACCATACAGGTGGAATGTTGGTGACTGAGCAGTAACATCAAGGACGAGTGTGTCAGTATTAGCAGGGGACGTAGTCGTATTGTAATAGTACTTGGCATCGATAACTAGCTTTTCTAGATTCCCTATGTCTTTGGATGACAGGAAAGTCGTTTGTGTATTCCACAAGGGAGCGTGCAACCCAAGACTAAGAGTATCCATCTCGATCTTAAAGGGCACAATATTTTTCGGTGGACGAAAAGCATCGAGGTTAATGCGAGTATCTACCTTCAGACAAGGACTAGATAGGATGAGGTAGGTATTCTCATCCATGCTGATAGGGTCATTGATAATATTAACGTCGTTGACGTTGATGTAGAGTTTGAGATTGCGAAGAGATACGCTCAACAGGTACTTGAAAGGGGTGAAGAGTAGATATTCGGATGGTGGGCCGGTACCCCAATCGTCGATAAGGTCTATGAACAGAAACGTGTGTTCTCGCAAGAGGAAGAGCTCCATCCCATCGCTATCAATATCAAACCGCCAATTACGAAGACCATTCCACTTCAATGGAGTGGAGAGGTCGCACGAAATGTGTTGGGCACCAGATCTCCACAGTAGACCATGATTGACACTTGTTGACACTTCTGTCGAAGGCAAATCAATCTTCAAGGTATTGCGGAATCCAGTAGGTCTCGGTAGCATGTCCATATTATACGAAACTGTAGCATTTGTTCCGATTTTGATATCAAGCCAACCATTAGGACGCTGTTCAGCCGCCGTTGTAGCAGCATATTTCCGGTTACGACTCCGACCTCGGCCGCGTTGTTGGTCATGCTCCCGTTGCTGCTTCATAGGGACCACTTCTTTCTTCCACTTCCAATTCTTAGAATCTTCTCGTGTAGGTATTTTGAGCGTGGCTTCGTCGCTAAGTTCCAAGTAGAAGTTAAATATCGTAGGTACACGATCTGAACCGACAGGGAGCTGGTTAGCGGGAACAGCATCTTTACAGAGGCCTGGAAAGAATACTCTCTGTAGTTCGGCTCGTTGTCTGTCTGCCCACGGGCCATAATTAATAATTCCCCCCTTTAGGGCTAGACTGATTGACCAAGCGGGCGGTGCAGCTCTATTCACATAGTCGGTGTGATTCGGGTCAATAGGGGGAGACTGAGATTGCGCGCCCTTCGAGACTTTTGAGGGAACATCCCAGTAAATTTTCAATGTGCCCGCCGGACTGTCGACTATCGTATTAACTGCGGCATAATCGAGAGATGACCACCTCAGCTTGTCATCCTCGTCATCGGCATTCAGATAGCGAGATAACCCTTGCCAACGGCTTAAACCAGGAACACGTGGCTCTGCCGGCGCGATACTAGCCCTAGAATCTATTGAAAAAGATTCTACCGATTTTCTCCAGTATGGTAAGAGGTTTCGTAGCTGCCCTAGAGCCTTGCGGCGTTGTCTTCGGAAAAAAGACCGATAATGGGGGTCATCAAATTCAGAAGCTGCCTGTTTCTCTGCCTGCTTTTCCCTAGCAGCTTTGGTTAGTTGATCCTCCTTATAACCATCATGCTCCACCATCTCAAGGACAGGATGGTCGAAATGGATTTCGAAAAGTTGCCGGTAGGGATCAACCGTTTGACATTCTGCAGCATCTATCTCTCCCGAGAGAGACTTAGTCTTCACAATGAGAAGAGATTTAGTGTTGTCGTTTCCCATGACCAGGGCACCTTTATCGCACTCGAAATGAATTGGGTATAGCTGGAGCATCAGGGGGAACGCGTCCTTATTTTCGACCACATCTCGGTCCTCGGAGCTAGAGATACTGCTACGAGTTTTAGGGTATCGGATCTCGAAAGCGTCCTTCTCACCACCATCGAAACTCCCTTTCGTCTCTTCCTCGCCCGTGCGACTATCTGATTCCTTAGAAAACCCCCGCCGCCGTCGAGGCTTCGGGGAATCGGAAGCGAGCTTCTCATCATCCCCACGAAGCCGAGTATTTTGGTCATGGCTACTTCTACCCCCGTTGCTATCATTACTACCATCTAGCAATGGTTCGTCTATGACGCTAGTCATCGCATTGAGGATCGAATCGTACGCTGCGCTACGATTATACACAAACCATTCCAACCCGGACACGGCTATATTGATACGGCACGGCAGCTTTCGTCGTCCATCGTGGGCATTGGAGGAGGCATCCTCGCCGAAACCTGAGCTCTGCTTGGCAGGGTAAATCTGGGCATCGCGAACCCTGCGCAACCAGTATGACCAAGTGATATGACCATTCTGGATAAGTATAGTCTCGTTGTTCCCGTGGTAGCGCAGGCCGGTGAAGAAGAGACGGCCGCCGAGCAGAGACAGCTGAAGAGCCTGTATGTCGATGTAGATGCGGTACCGGTGCCACGTATACGCACGAATGACGGAAGAAACGATGGATGCAACTACTCTATTAAAGTATAGCAGGAAGAATACAGCTCTATAGGGACATATAACTATTAGAGGGCAGCCCAAGAGTTCGGGGGGGTGGGAAGAGCTCACAATACTCCCGTCACCACGTTGTACCCAAGGAATTCGCTACGGAAGACGCGTGTCAGCGAGCACCGACTATTGAGTCTAAACAGCCAGTTCGGAAGACGAAAAGAAGCCTATTTTTACCCATTGAAGTTCTTCCAAGGCATCGCCGTCGAGCCAGGACTTCCTTGGTCGGCCATCGCGCCTCAGCTTCCCCAGAAGCTACACCAGAAGCTCGCACAACCTGCGCTCTGTGTCGTCTCGATCACGCTAGCGAAGACAGGCATTTATATCGGCGTCGGTAGTTATCGTATGGACCGGAATTATCGTCGTGCCCAAGAGGCAGACACCTGAACAGAGTGCGCATCCCTCGAGCAGGTGTTTAATGGTGGAAGATCACAAAGTACCTAGGTAAATATTTACCAGGAGGTTAGGTAGATAGATGCTGTAGTACAGCGCAGTGGTAGCTCTCTTACATAATGTGGCCAGGGAGGAGCACTGTACGGTAGTTACCGTACCATTATAATTTAGTGTATGCACGCAAGTCCACATGCATAATTACGTAAACGTCGAGACAGGGGTTATATGCAAGTTTCTTTTAATATTGAGCCAAGAGCGAATGACGATGTCCTATGAGACTTACGTACTTGCCTATAGTACCTAGGCATTCTACTGTGAGTCTAGCTCAAAGCTATAGTGGGTATAAGTGGTACTATTTAGTATGTTAGGTCTGCTATCGATTCCATCCACAGTCGCTGTAAGACAGCCCAGGCAGCTATCTATACCTCCCCAAGAGCTCTCCACTCCACTATGCATACCACTCAATACCCGCCTAGGTATCATACCTGTTATCGACGACGTAGGTCACAGCAGATCGATTTCCTTCTCGCAATAAGCACGTCGACCCAACACATTTTCCGTCGATGATGTCGCTTCCCCAGTATCCAGGCTACCGCTCCTAAAAGATTGTCACACATCTTTACCCACGATAACACGATAGTGGTACACGCTAACGCGGTACCTGCGAGGCGACATGGCTGGTGGAGGTACTGGCGAGAAGTTCACCACGGCGACCACCATCGTCGCTGGTGTCTTCTCGTTGGCCGCAACTTTTCTGTCTATCGTGTAAGCTCTATATCGCCTAGAGGATTAAAATGCTCGAAGAAGCCGTACTAATCAAGCTTGGAACAGATCAATATGGTTTCAACTGTACGTCGTCGCCTGACCTGAGCTACCCTCATCGAGAGTCTACCCATATTTACACCACGACAGGAAGAACTATCGTAAACCACTTCTCCAGCGATATGTCGTCCGTATTCTGCTCATGTAAGCGTGCCCGTTACCCCCAGATGCCTCGGGCTGTCTCTTTAACATCGCTTCAGGGTTCCTATCTACTCCATCAGCTCCTGGGTTAGCATGGTGTCGCTCACGGCCGCCGCATTCCTAGATCCAATCAGAGATATCTACGAGGTTAGTACACACTATCTATCTACGCCCTCCCCTTCTTATCGAAGCGACAATATAGCTAATCTAGCTGAAACCGTTATAGGCCTTCACGATTTACACTTTCTTCCAGCTCCTCATTAACTATCTTGACGGCGAACGAGCCCTCATCATCATGACCCACGGCCGCGCCCCCCTCCACCATCTGTGGCCCCTCAACCACGTGCTATCCAAAGTCGATATTTCCGACCCCCATACCTTTCTAGCCATAAAACGAGGTATTCTCCAATATGCATGGCTCAAGCCCATCTTAGCTATTGCCGCCATCATCATGAAGGCGACGGGCATCTACAAGGAGGGATATCTTGGTCTGTCGTCCGGTTATATGTGGAGTGGTATCATCTACAACATCAGCGTCACCGTCAGTCTTTACTCGCTCGGTTTGTTTTGGGTCTGCATGCACGACGATCTGCTTCCCTTCCGTCCTATTCCCAAATTCCTGTGCGTTAAGCTCATTATTTTCGCCTCATACTGGCAAGGCTTCCTGCTCTCCATTTTGGTGTGGCTCGGCGCTATCCCCGATGACGTCCCAGAGTATACCCCGGATAATCTGGCAGCCGCCATCCAAGACGCCCTTATTTGTATTGAAATGCCCATTTTTGCTATGGCACATTGGTACGCCTTCTCATGGCACGACTACGCAGACAACACTGTTTCCTCGGCGAGGCTGCCCGTTAAATATGCCATGAGAGATGCATTTGGGGTTGTCGATCTCATTGAAGACTCTAAGGAGACTTTTAGGGGTGATAATTACAGCTACCGGGTGTTCGATTCTAGTGGTAAGATTATTGCCCATGAAGACTCGAGTTCTCGGTTTGCCCGACTCAAAGACGGTATGAGATACAAGCGTGGAGGTGAGGCCAAGTATTGGATTCCAAAGCCAGGAGAGGTCCGGGGCGAAATGAGCGCAAATACGCCCCTCCTAAATTCAAACGGAGGGCCAAGTAGTAGCAACGCACCATCCAAATACACAGAGGGCTCTGTTCCCGAAACCGCCTTGGATCCTGACGACGAAAGCCTATACGGAAAAGCTAGGGAGTTAGAGTTTGGCGATTGGAACGTAAGTAACAACCCAAATCTTATTTAGCAAATTACTTCGTACTTACAATATGCTAGTATCCCGTCATCACCGCCAATATTCCATCTAGAGATCTCTGGATATCTTCGGGTCCACGAGTATATCAATCATCCACCGGAGCATGGAATGCATCTCGGTCATCCTCATCTATCAGCATATCTAACAAACCAGCGGGCCCAAAACCGGAAAGGGCAGCACCTATCGAGACCCAAACCAAGAAAGGTAAACAAAAGGAGACCAAACCGCAGGTTGCATCACCGCCAGAACCCACGGCGCAAGCTGCCCACGAGTCACAAAGCAAAGGACCGCTCGGTGCACCGGTACTCACCACGAGTGAACCTCAGATATTAGAGGAAGAGGCAGAGGAAGACGACTTGACAGACGACACCTCCGATCAAGATGAATCGGGCCCTATATACGCCACGGGGCAAGAAGAAGAATTCCGCAATGTTTGGGGCCATGAGCACTTATAATTTGCCATTGAAGATGTGTTTGAGTTTCTTGTAACTTTATTGTTAGATACCCCGGTATTTGTTTGGGCTTTTCGCATACGGCCAGTTTCGTACATATCTTACACGGCGGCATAGCGAAGGTTTTGTTTCGTGGGATGTAGAAGTAATTACAGAGACAACTTATTCCTACAATCCCCTGAGGTAAATGCAAGTCGGTGGTTCGTGTTATGTTTACTGCTGTTTGTTTCTGCGACTCCCTACGCTGTTAGTCCGTTGCATTAACATATCTTTGTAGTCAGCGAGATAGGGGACCTGGTCATATTTGCAATAAGGACTGAGCATATATGTATTATGGATGTCTTATCTAAGTTCATTAACCCAACCAGACCACTAACTCGCCGGGCTCGGCGGCGGCGCACCAGTAGCCCAATCCGCAGGCTCGGGGCCGAGGACAAAATCCATCGTCCCGCCATTCGCAAAGATATCGTCCCACGTGACCCAAGCTTTATCCCAGGGTTGCCCGTTCACAGTCAACGATTGTACGTAGTACGAGTCCTCGGCTACGTTCTCAGCGGTGATGACGAGCGTCTTCCCGCCGCCAAGCTGGATCGTCAGGTCGGCGAACCACGGGGACGCGACGAGGAACGTCGTCTGTCCCGTCATCGGATACAGCCCAATCATGTTCCACAGCAGCCAGCTCTCCATCGCGCCTGCGTCAGAATTTCCCGGTAGCCCACCGGGTGTAGGGGCGTAGTACGCGCGCGCCACCGACCGGCTATAATAGACGGAGAGGTCCTGGCGGCCGGCGAAGTTGAACAGGTACGGAGTGGCGAAGCTCGGCTCGTTGCCCGGGTTGAAGAGGGTGTACCCGAACTGCGAATTACCTGAGCTTAGCCCGGGCTTGAACATGGTCTCCAACCGCGCCACGAAAGCGTCGACTCCCCCGCTCAGCGAGATCAAGTGCGTGATGTCGTGGTGCGCGTTGAACGAGTATTCCATGGGCAAACCCTGGTAGTAAGCGTCCCCCCAATAGCAACCACCGCAGCTGAGCGGGTCTTGAGAGAGCCAGTTCCCGGAGGTATCACGCGGCCCCAGGAATCCGGTGAAGTTCAGCGCTGTGAGGTTCGCGTTCCATTGGTTCCGCCAGTTGCGCGAGCGCTGCAGGTACTTGGATGCCGCGGTGGCGTTGTTGAGGCCCGTGGCTACTTGGTAGAGGGCGAAATCGTTCGCGGCACTGTGCGAGGGTTTAGTCGCTGCTTTTATCTCCAGTTCAAGGGACGAGAGGAAGGGTACGGAAAATGGGAGTAGAGAACATAAAACTCACTATTCGATCGCGCGACTCACAGAACGCGCATATTTCGTCGTAATGTAGCCGTGCTGGATCCAATCCGGTAGAGCCCCACGTCCCTCTTTAGTAGAAGAAGACAGGTCTCGAGGGTCGTTGTTGTTCGGTGGTACGGTCTCCGCGTCCGTCAGCATAGCCGCGAAACCATCGTCCCAGTTTATAGCACCTCGCACACCCTTCACGAATGCATCTGCGAGTACGTTATCTGCATTAGACCCGCCCTGCGTCGCACCGTTGAAGAATGACGACCGCGCATCCGGCATGAAACCCGCGAAACGCCAGATATCGATCGTCGAGCGGATGAATTCTTCATAGGCGGTGGGCTGCATTATATGCAGCAGGGGCGTAGTGCAGCGGAACTAGGATCGTGTGAGCAAGTGCGCTTTTTTAGAAAAGGAAGAGGGGATACTTACGGTATCCCAAAATGTGAAGATATCGTCATAGTACGGCTCCTCAGATGTCCATAGTGGATTTTCTCCGGTCTTGTTCGTTGGGATTAGGAGGAAGTGGTACAATGAGGAGTACAGCAGCTGGAGTTTAGTAGCGTTGGCCGTATCCGTTGTGGTAATCTTGGAAAGCACCCCGTCGGTCCAGGCAGATTTGACATTGTCCTCTAGAGTACTCAATGTCGTATCGGCGGGGATCTCCCTGTCCAAATTACTACAAGCCTGCGTGCTCGAAATGAAGGATACGCCCACCCTTGAAGTGACGCTGGTGGAGTTGAACGTGAAGACCGCGCCAACTCGTGCCGTCGAGTTTTGGCTTGTGGAAGTGCCGTAGTTTACCAGAGTCGAGCTTGTTGCGTCTTTTCCCAAGAAAGTCTTGAAGGTGGACGGCTGGTCGAAAGAGCCACAGAAATACACAGTCCACTTCGGGGCGCGGTTCCATCCCTATTCTCGAGTCAGTATATATCCCGCCGAGCTCCCTTTGTTATACAGTTACAGCCAACATACATTATCATAGGATCCAGCGCCTGTGTAACGGATGCCGCTGCTAGTAGTAGTGACGGTGATGTTACCACCAAGATAATTCTGTCCCAAGCCTTGGCCTCGGTATGAAGACAGTACATGTGAAACATCCACAACAACATTAGAAGCACCGCTATTCTCAGGGAACTGATACTTATACATGCCAGCCTTTCCCGTGGCACCTAGTTCTACAGTGATCCCATTAAATAAACTCGATTTATAATAACCGAGTCTCGTTATATCAGCCGTGCTCCGGTTGATGCTCAGGTCAGCCAGCGGGTTGGCTATGTCGCCTAGGACCGGCATCTGAGACACGACGCCGTATTTTGGCGCACCGCCAGTCCCGCTCTCATGAAGCAAGCTAAATCCGATGAAGTTCCCGGTTGACTGGTATCCCGAATAGCTATCGGAGCCGGTATATAGGTCCGGCCCAAGCTTCACTACGCCTAGTGGTAGGCTGACACCTGGGAATGTATTCCCGCCATTTATGTCGCCCATCTAGGTAGTTGGTATTAGTTTAAAAGATGCTTTATTATTCGTGTTTGGTTATGACCAGAACTCACATTGGGTAATACGAACTGCGCTAGGTCCAGTGCCTCACATGATGAAGCCGCCGCCATTGCCAGCGCCAACGCCAGGCGCATAAGATGAGGCATGTTGACTAACTAACCGACCTTCTAACCACAGAGATGGGAGTAATCAGAAGCCACGGTCCATGGAGTTCTTATTCCTCAGTAAATGGGCTTCTTATTCCTTAGTGCCAGTGAAGAGCAAGTATACAAACAACTGCAGAAATCCACCAAGTTAATAAGCAATATTCCTAGCCTACCTACAGGGGCCACCTTTTTATAGGTAGTTGTAAGGAACCAACCACCTGCCCACTTAGTTAGTTAGTGACCACCTCATGTGTCAAACCTACCCGAAGTGAAAAGCACAGGAAGTTATAGCCTACTTACCTAGAACTGAAGGCTAATTTTATAATGCTAGAGTTTGCTGATCTTTAACTATTAGCTAGTTATTCAAATGCTAGTTTGATGTTTATTTGCTTACCTGTTTGTTATTTAGTTGTAGTTCATTTAACTTCTATAACGCTTAAGTAGTTGAACGCTGTGATCGAACCAAAATGCGGCTTGATATTTTGAAGGTACCTACTACAAATATCGCATGCCTCTTACAGCAACACCATTCTCTTCGTAGGAGTGCACGTCCGGCGGTGGACATCATGCGTTTGCCCTGCTTTAGGTAGGTATTTATTTATGCGTACGCATAGGTACGGCTCCAACGCCGCAAAGATCGGGACTCGGCTAGCATGGAAAGAAATACTTAGGTAGTAGAGGCGAAGGAACAGAACGGTGACGTTTCATCAGTTGCTCTCCCTGGCTGTGAGGTCTGTGCCTGGTAGGGTAGCCTGGAAAGCGCTCCTGCGAAAACCCCGGCTTTCTTGTCGCTCCTGCTGAATTGGGGCATCGTGACGTTGGATCGCACCCGCACATGGCATCATAGCGAATTACGATTCGCAGACGACAAGACTAACAGTGGATCTTGGTCCGTACTGCGTACATATATAGTGCTTTTTACCCCAGCGCCTCAATCCTACGTGATGTCGATCCATAATTTGGCCGGTAGCGTCACTGTAGTCTGCACTTACACACGCTCTATTTATGTAGGTAGTTCAGTCTAGGTACTTACATCCAAACCGCGCATATGTTATGCTGGGAAGCTTAATTCAACAACGCCAATTAGGCAATTATGGCATTTCAATAGAAACTATTGACTTACTTCCTATTAAAGAATCTAGCCCATTGGTAGGTAGGTCGGTATCTGTTGGATTATAGCACTTAGCCCGAGCCTATAGCTCGCTAGCGTTACTTACTGCCTTACATAAGCACACCCTGTATATCTAAAGTTTTTGCAAATAAAAAATATGATTAACGAAATATACTATAGTGCGTTAACCAGCTAACATTTGTTTTATTCCTCTAGTGCTGATGGTAGATCTAGGCGCTCCTGTGTGGTGATAGTACAAGAAAACTTGCAGATGAAGCGGTCGTTCCCCTTGCACCAAAGTTACGCATTAGTGGGTTTTTATTATCTAGTGTCCTAATACTGTTGGAGGGTTTCGGCGTTTCTTTTTTAGTTTACGACTCGAACACGAACCATGCACTATTTCGAGGTCCTCTCATCATTGCCGTAGCATCTTTGCTCGCAGCGATTTGGATGGTCATATTATGGGCACTCGGATTTTATAAAGAAAACGCCACTATCCGAGCATATCATTTGGTAACGGTTTCCGGGATGTCCTTGCTTCTCGTCGCCCACATCGTCCTGCTCGCCCTTTTTCATACACACATCCGGCACGTCTTATGGGGGATATTGAATGTATGGGCGGTTATGCTTGTCTTGCTATTTGAAGCCCGCGCTCTATATAATATTCGATTTCGAAATATGTCTACGGGGTCTATAGATCTTGGCCGTGTGTCATGAGAGTTCTATGCCACGTGCCAGATCTTATCCGTTGTTGCGAATCGACATTACTACGGCCTGTTGCATATACCTGGCAGCAGAAGGACGAGAATTTTCAACCTCGGGCGTGGGTTGTGGCTACCGAGGAGGGTTGGCTGCAGTGACGAGCCACGCGAGACGTCTGGATCACGTGATGAAGTCAGCAGCGTCGTGACCTATGGGAAATGTATAAGGGTATTTATTATTATTAAAGACAAAGCTCGCTCTACCGTGTTGTTACTTGCTCTATATAATGCTTAACACCTTGTACAATAGACCGCCACTCTGCTGCAAAACTATTCCCGCCTTGTTTCCCTTGACATGTACCATGTTTACGTTTTCTGTTTTGACTGATTAGACCGAGGGGCTCCCGATGAAGAAGTTGAGCTCGCTCAAAATCCACAATCATAACATTGCCATTGCCGGCATCGTATAATAGATTACGTGGTTCGGCATCACCATGGAGAACATGCAACTTGTGAACTGCCTTGAACCCGGCGTCAACGGCGTCAACAATAGCGGTTTTATCAGCTTCGCTAGGCAAATCAAACAAAGGCCGCCCAGCCCAGCCGAGGAATAAGAAGTGCGTAAAAACACCGCCGTCGTAATAATATGGCAGAACCAAGTCCACAGTGCCAAGACATACGGGGACGTACTTCCCCTGAATGGTATGTAGCTGGTCGTATACTTTTTTTTCATGTTGTAGGCGAGCCAGGTGGGCGCGTTCTACGCCTTTGGCAACAAGAGTGTAGCCATGAGAAGACAGGCGGATTTTGAAAAGCGCCCCGACAGATCCGGATAGGTAGAGTGGCATAGCGTCCGCATCTGGGCCACGATCTTTGGCTAACTGAACTCGTATTAGGCGTAAAAACTCGGATGGGTAGATATGCTGTCGCTGATGGTCATCAAAGTTAGGGCATCTGTCATCGATAGGCCCGCCAGTCTCTAGTCCTAACAAGCACTTCTGGGTGCAGAAGGGCCGGTCCTGAATGCTCGTCTGTGTTTTTTTCTGGATTTGCTCCTTAGTTGTGCCGCTCGTACCGCCTCCGCCACGACGATCCCGCTTTGCGGCCTTAGCTGCAGCGCCTGTCGAGGCAGGTGCCTTTGTAGAGGAGCGCAGCAATCGAGACGCGGATGGGGATGGCGGGGGGTCCTTGTCCTCGCTCTCATCCTTGTTTTGGAGGCTGGTATTGCTGTCTTCTAGTCGACAGCGGGAGCGCGTCTTGATGGGCGAACGTGTGAAGCCCTTCCAGCGTTGAGCCCTGTAGGGAGATGCCCTGGGCGCTTTGCGCTCGGTCTCGGGAATGTCTCGTAGTATGTCTTCGAACTCGACAGCCCAGGTGTCCAGGCCTTCTGTGCGGTCGTGCCAGGCCAGGGGCGGCGGCGGGGAGCGAAGGGCCTGGAGCACAAACGCGAATACTTGGGCGACGGCCGTGCGATGAAGCCGGTTCTCATCCTTCTCTACAACATCTAGATTAGGCACGCAGACGGAATAATATACGATAGACGGGTCGTCGGGGATATGTAGGAAGACAAAGGTCTCCCCCGTACACACGTAGCCGTATTGAACACCTTTATCGACCATGTAAGAGAATAGCTGAGTGACGACGGCGGCAGTGAGGCGCCTCGACGCGAAAGCGAAGCCCTTGCCGTCCTTGTTGATGACGTCACGTTCCGGCTGAATTTCCCCTCCCAGACCGCTGACGACCTCGTCCCTGGTCAGCTTATGCGGCGCCTTATACTCGATCGCAAGCGCTGGGACGTTTCGGCCGTCGGATCTTCGGTATATGCAGAATTGGTCGGCAGGGCCCTTCTTGCCTCTCCCGGCCCTG
The DNA here is from genome assembly GCA_022432375.1 of Nemania sp. FL0031. Lineage (NCBI taxonomy): Eukaryota > Fungi > Ascomycota > Sordariomycetes > Xylariales > Xylariaceae > Nemania > Nemania sp. FL0031. The sequence continues at coordinate 6,897 of JAJKKK010000131.1, read as the reverse complement.
CGACGAGACCGCTTCGGGGCCGGCGTCGTAGCATCGGTACCGAGGTTTTCGGCCACGGTCATCTGCTCGACAGACTCGGAGACGGCGTCGACCGTGTCTCCAAGGTTTGTGTAGCTCTCGAAAGTGACGGATCCCTGAATGCCAAGGCGGACAAGCTGTTCATTGTTGTACGCCTCGTCAACTAGCTTCTGGACGGCATTCTCGACCGTGTCTTGCTCGAAGTGTCGAAGGCCCGTTTCGCTCGCAATGGGACGGATCAGGGATGCGACATAGTCGAGCTGGTGCCGAGATGGGAAGATGGGGTCCGAACAGAAGGGCTGGTCGACCGATAGTAGATTCCAGATATTCTCCTGTTGCGTCGGATAGTCATGCCACGGAAGGATGCGTCGAGGGTAGAGGCGGCCGGCCGGGTCTGTGGTGTCGCCCTGTGTACTTGTCAGCAACTGGTCGGTGACTACCTGGATGGCCAGGCTGAGTGAGTGACAAGCTTCGAGATATTGTCGGAGCGCCTGTGGCTGTGATGTCTCTAGGGATTTCTCAGCATCTTCGCGTCTGCGTTGTTCTTCTTCGTGTCTGCGTTGTTCTTCTTCGTGTCTGCGTTGTTCTTCTTCGCGTTTGTGTTGCTCTTCCTCTGCAATTCTCTCAGCATCCTCGCGTCTGCGTTGCTCTTCCGCAAGCAATGCGCGCAACCTCGCAACCTCGTCGTCCATTAAGGTAGTAGTGCTAGTGCTGCAAACAAAAGGTCTGGTGGTTTGTTCTGGGCGGGGACGGGGACGAGGACGATCTGATTGGAGCTTTTCGTGTTTTTATCGATACGTACTCTTTGTCTCACAATCGGCTAGCCGCGACCTAGGATCAGCATATGGACTTGGGCCGATTAACCATAAATGCCTCTTAAACCTTTATAACTTCTAAGTTTTTAAAGCAGCTGCTACAGGGTACTGTTGGGGGGAGAAAAAAAAATATATATATATATATATTTCCAACTTTTATAAAATTTACGCAACGTTTCAAATCTCAAGGACGCATCGGAGGCGCGTTTAGCACCTAATCGACAGGGCTTCCAAGGTTGCGTTATTATTGCAGGGTACGGTCGCCTATAGGGCTTACTGTCTTAAAACCCAATTTCCATTACTAAGCATACACTATAGGTCCTACCTTCTTAACCTATATACCTACCTTACTTTTTAATTAAGCTATATACCTAGCTACTTGTTTTTTTTTTTTTACTTTTTTAACTTATTTATTTAAACCTATATAACTTTTTTTAAACGTGCTTAGTTAATTTTAATTAAATATAATTTAATATAAAGCTATTTTTTTTAAAAAATATAAATATAATAGCTTTAAACTTTATTATTTTAATTTAATTTTTTTATTTTTTGCTAAATTAATGTTAATTAAATTGTTGCTTTTTATATAAAACTAAATATAAATTAATAATATTTAATTTTATTATTTTTTATAAAATTAATACTAATTAAATTATTATTTTTTATATAAAATTAATTATATATAAATAATATTTAATTTTATTATTTTTTATAAAATTAATATTAATTAAATTATTATTTTTTATATAAAACTAATTATATATAAATAATATTTAATTTTATTATTTTTTATAAAATTAATATTAATTAAATTGTTTTTTTTTATATATAATTATTTATTTTATAGTTAAACTTTAGGTTTATTGCTGTTTAAAGCAGTACGTAAAAAGAAAACTATATTATAAAAAGCTTTAATAGCATATTTATAGGCTATATATAATAAAAACTATTTAAATTTAAGCCTTTTTTAAGTTTTTAAAAAAAATAATAAATGTTAAATTGCTTTATTGTAGCGCTTTATATATAAAAAAATAAATAGTTAAAAATGTTTTATTATGCTTTATATATTAAATAATATGCTAATTTATATTAGCTATTAGCAGTTTGTATTTTTATATTAGCGGCTTATTTGCAGCAATATTATATTTAGTAAAGCAATTAGCAAAGCAATAAAATAGTTAATATATAATAAATTAGTTGTTAATAGCTATATATACTGCTAAAAAGCTATACTAATAGCTGCTTAGCGGCTGTTTGTAGCTATTAATATATAATAATCGGTAATTAGTTATATAAACAAAAAGCTTAGCTATATATAGCTTATATATAGCTTGCTTTTTATTTTTATACAAAAAAATTGTTACTTATTTTTTTGTTTGCTTGCTAAGCTTTAGTTTAGCTATTTAGTTATAGTTTATTTATTTGCTTAAGTAAATATAATTATTTATTTACTAATAATATTATATTTTTTTATTATTTATATAATTAAAATATATTAAATTATTATTTATTTATATATAATTAATATTTAAACTACTAGTTATTTTTATTAATAGTTTATTTAATTTAATATATTTTAATTTAATAATTTTATATTAAATTAATAATAAAAACTATTAGTTATTTTTATTAATAATTTGTTTAATTAAACTAAATTTAATTTAATAAATATATATATAATTAAATATAAAAATTATTAGTTATTTTTATTAATAGTTTATTATATTAATATAAATATATTTAATATATAATTAATTAAAAATATATTTTAAAATATATATTTAATTATAATATATTATATTATATTTATTTTATATTAAAATTAAATATTTAAATATATATATAATTAAATTAATTAAAATTATATATTGTTATATATTTTAATAGTTAATTAAAAAATAAAAATTAAATTTAATTAAATTAATTTTGTTTTATAAAAAATATAAAAATATTTTAATTATTAATAAAATATATAAATTATAATATATAAAGCTAATTTAGTAAATAAGCTTTTAATAAACTTAAAAATATATAAATATATAATTTTTTTATTATATTAAATTTTTTTTACTTTTTTTTTAATAATAATATTAAAATTTTAAAATTTTAAAATTTATAATATTATTTTTATTATATTTAATTTATATTTAATTATAATTATATATATAATTTATTATATAAATATTTTATTATTATGTTTATTTTTTTATTTTTAAGTTTTATATATTAAAATATATTTTTTTTTTATATTAATAATTTATAACTATAATAATAATTTATTATTATAAATAATATATTTTATTAATATTTTTTATTAAAATAATAATAATAAAGTTTAATATATTTTAATAGTTAATTTTTAAGTTTATTGTTACTTAAAATAATATATAAAAAAAAAACTATATTATAAAAAGCTTTATAGTATATTTATAAGCTATATATAATAAAAACTACTTAAATTTAAGCTTTTTTTAGGTTTTTAAAAAAAGTAATAAATATTAAATTGCTTTATTATAGCGCTATAATATAGCATATAAATAGTTAAAAATGCTTTTTTGCGCTTTGCAAGTTAACTAATATATTAATATTTTGCTAGTTATTAACAGTTTATATTTTTATATTAACAGCCTATTTATAGCTATATTATACCTAACAAAGCAATTAATAAAGCAATAAAATAGCTAATATATAATAATTTAATTATTAGTAGCTATATATATTGCTAAAAGCTATACTAATAGCTATTAGTAGCTATTTATAGCTGCTAATATATAATTATAAATAATTAGTTATATAAAAAAAACTAAGCTATATATAGCTTATATATAGCTTGTTTTTTTTTTATATAAAAAAATTATTGCTTACTTTTTTGCTTGCATACCAAGCTTTCGGTTTAGCTATTTAGTTATAGTTTATTTATTTGCCTAGGTAAAAAAGTTTAATATATTTTAAAAAAATATAAAATAAATATTTTTAATTTATTTATATATATTAAAAGCTAATTTAATATATAATAAAATATTATTTGCTTTTTTTATATTATTATAATTTATATTAATAAAAAAAAAATATATTATATTAATTAAAAAATAAATTAAAACAAACGGCTTATTTTAATTATATAATATATATTTTAAAAAAAAAAAAAAAATTTATATAAAATATATATAAAAAAAAATTATATTAAACTAAGCTTTTATTATATTATTAATAGCAAATTAAAAATTAAAAAAATATATATTAATTATTATTATTTAAGCATAAATAATATATATTTTTTATAGCTTAATAAATATTATATAATTATAGTTATATATATTTAAACTAATATTAATTAAAATAGCTTAAAAAAGCAAAAAATAAAAAGTTAAAGCTAAATTTAAAAAAAAGCAAAATTAATTAACTAAAATAATATTATAATAAACTATTATTAAATAATTAAAAATATATTTAAGTTAATTAAACAAAAAAATTTAAAAAAAGTTTTATATATTAAATAAATTAAATAATAAATATTATTATTAAAATAATATTTAAATAATAAAATAAAAACAAAATAAATTAATTATAACTATATTTATATAAATATATACTATAAGCTAAAATATAAAATTAGCTATAAAAAAGTTAAATAAAATAAAATAAATTAAACTAAACTTAAAAAAATATTTTATATATAAAAGCTTATTTATAACTAGCTGTTTGTTTTTTTAAACTTGTTTTTATTTAATTAATTTTAATTAAACTTATTTAATTATAATTTAACTTTTTTTTTTATATAATTTTTATTATTAATAATTTATTATTATTATTATATTATTTTTTATATTTAATTAATTTTTTTTGTTTTATGCTTTTTTTAATTAATTTATATATGTTTTTTATAATATATAATAAATATTGTTTATTAATAAATTGTTTATATTTAATAGTTTAAAAGTAAAATTTATATTAAAAAGTTTATATATATAATTAAATTTTGTTTTTTTTATATATTATTTTATTTTTTTTTGTTTTATTATAAGTTATTTAATTAATTTTTATATATATAAATATATTTTTAGTTTAATTTAGCTTATTTTTATTAAAATTTTATAGCTTTATTTTTTTTATTATTTTTTATGTTTTTTTATTATTTATTATATTATTATAGCTTTAATATTTTATATTTTTATTTTTTTTTGCTTTTAGTATTATAAAATATATAAAATATAAAAAACTAAAATATTTATAAAACTATTTTTAACTAAAAGCTAATAATTTAAAAAGTATTATTTGTTTTTTAATTAATTATAATAGTTTAAATTTATAATAATATTAGTTATATTAATTATATTAATAAAATTAAATATATTTATAGTTTTAATTTAATTAATATATATATAAATAATTTATACTTAAATTAAGCATTTTTTATTTAATATATTTTTGCTTTATTTATTATTATTAATTAAGTTTATAAAAATTATATTAATATAAAAATAAATTTTTTTAAATAAATTATTTTTAGTTATAAAGCATTAATAAATGTTTTTTTTATTAATATATATTTAATATTTAGTTTTAATAATATTATTAAATATTATAAAGTTAAAACTAATAATAGCTTTATAATAAACATTAGTTTAACATTATATATTTATAATAAAAAAAAAAAATTTAAAAAAAACATTAATTGTTTAATAAGCTTTTAATTTTTTAAAGTTAATTAAAAAAAAAAAAAAAGCTAAAAAAATAACTAAAATTATATTAATATTAATAAAATTAATTAGTAATAATAAAATAAAAATTAAATAAAAATTTAATAATTTGTTTAAAATTAAACAAAATAAATATAAACAATTTTTTTAGCTATAATAAATTAATATATATATATTATAAAGCTAGCCGAAAATTTAATTTTAACTTTTTAATATATATTTAATAATAAAAACTTTAATAAGCTTAATTTTTTAGCATTTATATATTTATATTAAATATTTTTTAATTATTTTTTTTTAAAAATATTTTAGTTTAATTAAATTTAATTAAACTAATATAATAATTTAGCATTAAAATTTTATTAAAAATAATAAAAATATAAAATAATATAAAAAATATAAATAAGCTTTTATTATTAAAACAATTATTAAAATTATTAAAGCTTTTTAAGTTAAATATATAAAACTTTGTTTATAAATAACTATATAAAAACTAATTAAAAAAGCAAACAGTTAAAAAATAAATAAACTAAACATAATTATATAGTTTTATTTTTTTTAAGTTTATATTAAATATATTAATTTAGTTTTACTTTTTTTAAATTTATATTAAGTTTATTAATTTAATTTTAATTTTTATAAGTTAATATAAAATATATTAATATAATTTTATTTTTTTTAAGTTTATATAAAATATATTAATATAGTTTTAGTTTTTTTAAGTTTATATTAAATTTATTAAATAATTATTTTTTATATTAGTTTAATTATATAGTTTTATATTTTAAAGTTTTAATTTTATTATTTAAAATAAATAAAAAAATATTAATTATAAAATATTTTATTTAATATATTAATTGTTTTTATTTAATATAATTTATTTTAATTTTTAATTATAATTATATATTTATAATTAATTTTATTAATTTATAACTAATTTTATTATATAAAAATAATTAAATATAAAAAAAAAACAAGTATTATATATTTAATATTTTAATAAAAATTAAATTATAATTATAATAATTAATTTTATTATATAAAAATAATTAAAAAAAATATTATATATTAAAATTTTTTTAAATATAATATTATAAATATTATATAAATATAATAATAATAATTAATTTTTAAGTTTATTATTGCTTAAAGTAGTATATAAAAAAAAAACTATATTATAAAAAGCTTTATAATATATTTATAAGCTATATATAGTAAAAACTATTTAAACCTAAGCTTTTTTTAAGTTTTTAAAAAAAGTAGTAAATATTAAATTGTTTTATTATAGCGTTATAATATAGCATATAAATAGTTAAAAGTGTTTTTTTGCATTTTATAAGTTAACTATATATATAATATTTTAT